>VDFB02266544.1:0-95817 GCA_007258455.2 Sequoia sempervirens
GAACGGAGCAAAAATTTAGGGGGTCCCCATCTTGAATGGGGCGATGTGTGAAAAGGTCACAACTACCAAAGTTCCACAACTGAGCATTAAGATGGGAGATTATACCGTCACAGACGATTTCTATGTTGTTGGAATTGGGGACATTGATATAGTGTTGGGAGTTCAATGGTTGAGCTCTTTGGGACGATACAGTCAGGATTTTCAGAAGATGGAGTTAGAATTCACATCCGGAAGTAAGAATGTGGTGCTGAGAGCTTTATCAGATGGAGCTCCAAGAATAGTTTCAGCAAAACGTATGGAGGCTTTGTTTAGATATGGGGAGGTTGCTTGGGCAGCCCAATGCTTTATATCTTCTAATTCAGCCACCGGGAAAGATAGAGTTTATCCAGTGGATGTGCAGACCGTATTAGACAAGTATAGTTTGGTGTTTGGCGATCTCCCTCCTGGTAGACCACCGGATCGTGGTTTCGAGCATGTGATAGAATTGGAAAAAGGTGCCAAGCCCGTGATTACCACACCTTATTGGCACCCAAAGCACTTCAAAGATGAAATTGAGAAAACAATCAAAGAGTTGCTTGATATGGGGCACATCAGGCCTAGCTCCAGCCCATTTGCTTCATCAGTGGTGCTTGTGAAGAAAAAGGATGGAACAATGCGTATGTGCATCAATTATCGTGCACTGAACAAAAAGACAATTAAGAAGAGATACTCCATACCGAGAATTGATGAGTTGTTGGATGAACTGCATGGAGCAGTCTATTTTTCTAAAATTGATCTACGTTCGGGATATCACCAGATTCGGGTCCGTGATGAGGATATACATAAGACTGCATTCAGATGCCATTACGGTCACTATGAATTCTTGGTAATGCCTTTCGGTTTGACGAATGCTCCTGCAACTTTCCAGTCTTTTCTGAATCATGCTTTTAGGAAACAGTTACGGAAATCAGTATTGGTATTTTTTGATGATATTTTAATCTACAGTAAGACTTGGGAGGAGCACCTTCAACATTTAGATGAGGTCCTAGGCATTATGAAGGCCCAGTCATTGTTTGCAAAGGCATCTAAATGTGAATTTGGGATGACAAAAATATTATATTTGGGGCATGTCATTGGCACTGGTGGTGTGAAGGTTCATCAGGAGAAGATACAGGGAATATTGGATTGGCCACCTCCGAAGAATATTTCTGATCTGCGTGGTTTCCTTGGTTTATGTAATTATTACAGGAGGTTTGTTAAGGGGTTTTCTCAGTTAGCTGCATCCCTTACAGATCTCACGAAAAAAGGGGCTTTCAAATAGTTAGATAAGGCACAGATTACTTTTGATCAGCTTAAGCAGGTGATGAGCTCTTGTCCGGTTTTGGCTCTTCCGGATTTCTCTCAACCATTTGTATTCGAGTGCGATGCATCAGGTGAGGGAATAGGTGCAGTACTCATGCAAAATAGGCATCCTATAGCATTCGAGAGTCGGAAGTTGAGAGACGTGGAGCGGCTTTACTCTACTTATGACAAGGAGATGCTTGCTATTATACACGCTTTAACAAAGTTCAGACAATATCTTGTTCGAGGGAAATTTGTGGTAAAAATAGACTACAATAGCTTGAAATACTTCCTTGAGCAGAAAGATTTGAATGAGCGTCAACAGAAGTGGGTAAGCAATTGGAGATCTCATTTGTTGGTTGAATATTCTAAGAATGCCTTTGCGTGTGATATTATAGATGGGAATTTACAGGATGGCAGATATCAGGTGATTGATGATTTGATTTTTTACAAGAACAAGATATTTTTGGTGCCAGAATCTAAAATGAAAAGTAAGATCTTGCAGGCTATACATGACACCCCTTTGGCAAGACATCCAGGTTTCTTCAAAACATATAGACAAGTTCGGGAGAGATTCTCTTGGAAGGGTCTCAAAGGTGATGTCTTGCAGTATGTTAGGGAGTGTTTGACTTGTCAGCAGAACAAGTCTGAGCATACATCACCCACAGGTTTATTGTAGTCTTTACCCATTCCTGATCAAAAATGGGAAAGCATATCAATGGATTTTATCACAGGTTTGCTGCGAGTTCAGAACAGAGATTGTATCTATGTTGTCGTTGACAGGTTAACAAAATATGCACATTTCTTTGCCATCCCCGCTGAGTCCAAGGCACCTCAAATAGCAGAGTTATTCTTTAGAGAGATATTCCGATTACATGGACTTCCAAGGAATATTGTTAGTGATTGGGACAGCAGGTTCCTCAACATATTTTGGCAGGAATTGTTCAGGTTGTCAGGGGCTGAACTCTCTCCTAGTACGAGTTACCATCCTCAATCCGATGGGCAGACTGAAATTGTCAACACGTGGATTGAAGGATACTTGCGCAATTATGTATCAGGACAACAAAAAGCATGGGTTCGTTGGCTACATTTGGGCGAACATTGTTACAATACACCATACCACATGGCAATTGGTATGTCCCCTTTTACGGCTCTATATGGATATGATGCTATGTCTTTCATAGATTTAGCATTTGATGATAGTAGAGCACCCAAGGCAAAGGAATGGATGCAAGATGACCAAGACATTCTCAGGGAACTCAAGGAAAATCTACTTCGAGCTCAGAATCAGCAAAAGCTTTACGCTGATAAGCACAGGACTGAGAGGGTGTTTGAAGTTGGTGATATGGTATTGTTGCGACTTCAGCCATACAAGCAATCAACATTGAAATGAAGTGGTGTGGAAAAGCTCAAACCACAGTTTTACGGACCATATCAGATCAAAAGGAGGGTTGGTGAAGTCGCATATGAGTTGGAGCTGCCTAAAGGAAGCAAAATCCACAATGTATTTCATGTCTCATGCCTTAAAAAGGCTGTTGGGCACCATACTACTCCATCTCTTGAGCTTCCTCCACTGGATGAGGAAGGAAAGGTCATTTTAGTGCCCGAATCTATTCTAGATGTGCGCGAACGGAAGCTGCGAAGCAGAACAATCAAAGAATTTTTAATTAAATGGAAGGATCTTCCTGTTGAGGACGCCACATGGGAGGGAGAGCAGATATTGCAACATCCAGGTCTGCAATTGCTCGAGGACAAGCAATGCCGAGCAGGGGGGACTGTGATGTCCCCGTCCCTTTTGAAGCACTAAATGCGAATTGTGAATTAATTGATTAAATATCCAATTAGTCTTGTTACTTATTTAAATATATATGACTTTTGGAATATTTAATTAATTAATGTTTTGGGACTTTATAAAAAAGTTATTAATAAATATTTGCTTCATTTTATAAAGTCTTGTTTAAAATAAATTCGTTATTTCAACGGAAGGTGGCGAAGTTTATTTTGGTGATTGGGGGCATTTCTCTATGGATGTCTGAGAATCGAATGTTTGGATGTTTTTGGATTCTGAGAACGGAAACTCTCAGTGATCTTCACCATGTTTGGACGTAGCCCCAAAATGGTTTTATCTGGCACTAGTGGTGACGGAAAACTTCAGGGGAGCTCAAGTCAGATTTAAATCTTATCCTCATTCCTTAGCTCGGCGGCACCCCAGCTCTCCAACAAAGGCGACGGAATTACAGTGGCAATGTACATAAGTATTAGCGGAACTCCTTTAGACAATCAAGGGCCGAAATGAAACAAGCTTGAGGTTATATCCAAAGGGCATCAACTTGGGCGTTTTTTGCTCAATCGAATGTCATTCCCGTGGGTTCTATTGAAGTGGCGAATGAGAAAAGATCTTAATCTCCTCATCTGACGACCAAACTTGTACGTCAAATTTAAAACTTTCAATTTCAACCACAATAAATAAAACAATGCCATGATGATAAAATTTTTCCTTTTAAATACATAAACATGATATATCAATTTGCAACTTTTAACTATTTCATTTCAAAAGAAATTATAAAGTATAGAAGAATGATATACATACATAGCCCGAAGGCTTTTGGCACCAATAGAAGTAAGAAGGTGTAGGAGTCCGTCCTGTCAAGTCTTGGATCATCGGTCGGTTGTTGAGGAGGAGAAACATCACTCGGGCGTTTTTCTGCCAACCACGGACTTATAATGCGGTCCCCCGCACGATCATCTTACAATGAACGACCCTCCCTTCGAAGAAGAGATTGGTGGGGTATGCTTTAACGACTACCAACTGAGCATAATGTTGTGATCCTACATAGCTAGATTCTGTGCATTCAGAAACTCTCGAACTAGGATGTATATCGGGATCACGGTGAACTGACAGTGTAGTACTACAACTAAATGGTTCCTTACACTACTTTGGCCAAAGTGTTTACATTCAATGAAGAACGTAGGTCATTTGTCACGTACACTAGCCAGGTTCAACTTGACTTGAGGCTATCTTACTCTACGCGTAGGTTGGTATATCGGGGTAGTTCGTACCCTAGACTTCCTACAACAAACTAACTGCTAGAATGGAGATCATTTTAACAAGTACCTACAACTATCTCCCTTACATTGGATACTCTCATCCTAGGAGCTTCATTAACTTGACTAAGTTAACTTATAACTAGTTGTAACCTGTAACTTATTAAAAGCCCTCAATCCAATTCCTAGTAATAAATAGCTATGTACAAGCATACACTCCATATACGGAGTCAATACAATTAATGCAATTTTCTCTTCAATGCCTAGTGTCTTTCGTACACAAATGAACGCAAAACTAATAGAAAAGAACATGCAAAAACCTTCTTATTTCACAAATTATCTTTTTGCAAATAATCTTATAGATATTCATTCCTAATTACATCAACCTTCACTCTCTATTCTTTTCATTCAAAGGATATGAAACAGACTTATTTCTGAATACAAGAACAGCAGAAAGCATGAAAAAGAAAAGAGTTAACATGCCTGACAAGAGCTTTCCTCAGATGTTTGAATAAGAGAATGCTTCTCCTCTAGCCTACCACCAAAGGACTTCCAGCTGGCTCTGTTAGCGAACTCTTAACTCAGCTGTTGATAGTTTCAAACTGCTATTCTCAGAAACAAAGAATGCTCTTTCAACACAAACAAAATACACCCTTAGCAGACTAAAGACTCCCTCAACAAATGATGATTACTCTGATATTGCTCTCAATTTGATAATTGCTTTCTCAACAGAAACAGTTCTCACTCATGAATGAACATAAACAAACTTCTGATTTCTAATTTCGTGTGTTAAGAATGAGCATTTGCAGGCTTTATATAGTGTTAGTAAATTTAACCAATTCCCCTTTTCAAGGCGTCTATGCTGCCAACGGGGTTTGGAATGTTTCAAAGGAGAAATGTGTCACCCTATAGAGAAGATTTCGACTTCCATTTGCTGACAGCAATGAGGTAATTTTATTTCGCAAATGACCTGTTCATAAAATCGCGACACCTTCTGGTATTGGCGCAATTCAACAGGTAGGGATAAGTGATGGTTTAATGCAAGACTATATCCCAGGTCAGATTGCGTCCACATCTCCATTTCCTGGTTGTAAATGGCTTCCTTTTAGCCACGTTCTGTTTCTCTTTAATAGTTGCGCGATTCTTCCTGCGCCATTTCCATTTCATTCGCCATTTTCATTTTTTTACGGGTATGAACTCTTAACATTGTATTTTATTTTCCTCTTCATAATTTCGATGTAGTTCCAAAAGAAATATTCATCTTTGAGAAAAATGTCATGTTTCAAATTCCTGGTTTAATTTCATCTCTTAATGAATATTTAAAAAAATGTTTATTTAAACTTCTTTTGATTTTAAATTCTATTTTATAAAATATATCTATATATATTTTATTATATTAATATATATATATATAATATAGTTTTTAATTTACATTATATATTAATGTATAATTATTTAAATTTAATAATTTAAATAATCTCGTATACATATTTATATTTTGTAAAGACTATAATATATACATACTTAATATAATATTAAATATATAAATATATTTACCTTTACATATACATTTTATGAAATATTCCAAGCCAAATTTTTTCAACTTTTTCAATTGCAAGTTACAAACAATACGCACCCGTTAAGGTTAGCTCTAAACCAAAACGATGCTGAAACAACTCTAACCAGAATGTACACCAGGATCCCGATGTGGGCAAGGTGTGAGCATTGGTCAGAGGATCTGAATTGAAATGCTTATGCAAAAACTCTAACCAAGAATGTGCCCGCGAAGGACGATCATATGGTCAGAGGATCCCTATCACTAATAAGCTGAAATAACTCGACGTCAAGAATGTGCTTTCCAAACCGAGATGGAATGGGAGCTACCATATGACGGAGATGCTAAGAATTACAATGCGGTTAAAGGGAAATAAGCTAGAATGCAGAAAGTAACTCGACACCCAGAATGTGCTTTCTAACCCGGAATGGGAAAGGAGCTACCATAGGGCGGAGATGTAAGATATTACAAGGCAATTACAAAATGTAAAGATGAGCATTACAAATCAGATAATTAAGCAAGATTAAGAACTGCTGCCAGTACTACTGTCAGCTTACAATATGATAGAGAATTCGCCTGCCAAGAGCATAGAGTTAGAACAATTCAACGAGCATTTAGATATAGAATTCTCCTTGCTTAATGGAAATACCAAACTGATTTCTTCTCTCAAAAACCAGATTTAAGATTCTGATCAAATCAGATCTGCACCTTTAAATGCAAAACCAGCAACCCTAAAATCCACTAAAATGCTCACAACTCACTCAATACTTGTCAGAATGACATGAGACTTGATGCAAACGAATGCTAGGATGATGACAATGAAGACTAGACAAAGAAACAGCTGACAAATTGAAGTATTTTTTTTTCTAAACACTTGCCAGGCGGAACAGAATGGTACAGCCTCTAGAAATGTTCTACCAACAAGATAAAATCAGATTCTTCATTATAAATCACCAAAATTTGCACAAATGGGCGCCTAGGGCATAGAAATGGTTCTAGCCAATACCCAGAACGAATATATTTTTATTTTTTGACTTATGAGCAAATACAACATGCAGCTATACTAAATCAGCAACTCCAGAACTTCATTAACATGCTAGAAATTGAACTACAAATGCAAAATAACTACTACAATGCAAAAATCTCACTACGAAATCCACTCAACTACAAACTAACTCTCCACTAGTTGCTATCTTTCAAGCAAGAAGTCGAGCCAAGGCTAGGAGGCATTCATTCCTCGAAGCAATCCCAATACCATTTCGGCAGCATAACATTACTCAAGTCATAAGATGATAAAATGAAGAGAGAAGGCCTTCTTTTATAGACTTAGTAGAGAATCTCTAGATGCTTCTAGAAAGTGCGCCCTTTTTCCAATTTGAATTTGACTTCATTTTCCCTCCAAGAGTGGCGTCCCTTTTTAAGAGCAAAAATAAATCTTTTAATAAAATAATATCTCCCTCAAAGTTGGCGTCCAAATCCTCTAGCTAAAATTTGGCCTTTAGAAATATTAAAATATTTCCTCCATGTGAAAATACCCTTCAATGTCCCCCTTTTAAAGACAATATTAATTCATGATGCTAGAACAAGGAATTATAATGTTAAATTATAACATTATAATATAAAATATCTTATATCACCATGGAAATGCATCAGAAGCCAAATTCAACCATACCGTCTGAACAGACTGCCATAGTGAAGCCTACTGATTAGGAGTCAACAAGTCAACTGCTAAAAATAGAATTTACTAAAAATAGTAAATCCATGTAATTGCTCAGAATGCCGAACCGAAACCACCAACGCGAAGCTCTCTGAAAACCCAGAAAGAATCCGCAATCCAAAATCAACAATTCCAAATGCAGACTCAGCAAAAAGACGAAAACATCCTCTAAGAAGTTTGGAAACCCTGATTCGAGCTTCTGCTAGCCGACAGCTCACCGGGGATAGGCCATCAATCACTGAAAGGTGTAGTGCTAAAAATGGGGACATTACAGTCCGCCCTTCCCAAAATTGCTTGTCCTCAAGCAATGCCACCACAACTCCATAGAATATAGAACCGATCAATACCCCAACAAGTAAGATCCCAGGGTCCCAAGTCTGTCTCAGGGAAAACCCACCATGCCAATGCTGCACCACTCTGATCTCATCAGTGAAGACATCTCGCCAATGCTGCACCAACCTCCCTTGTAACTCCAGAATGTTACCGTCCATGATACTCAAACTGAGAAATCTTAAAGGACTGAGATCAATTTCATGCAATGTCTCATGTCCAAAATGCTCTGAGTCAAAAATATCAACCATACCAATGTCTATCACAATCCTAGGCAAAAGGAAAGATAGTCTACTCAACTCAAAATCGAACTCTTCAGCATACCTCCACATGGTAACAAACGGAACCATGACTGCAAATGTGACATCTTCAAATCTTCTTGCAAAGAGGAAGGCAATCCTTTGCAAGAGCTCAACAAATTCAAACTCATGACTCCACATGAATTCCCTATGCCTCAACTGAATTATCATGGCACAACTATGAAGTCTGAAGAAGTTTTTCACAATTCCAACCCCAAGAGTCTCAAAATGTAGAATCAAAGCATGGGGTAGCTCGCTGTCATGAACCAATAATGAAAATAAACCATCAGAGTTTGCATCACAAACCTCCAAAGTGGCTGAAAAACACGCTAAAGCCATCTCCATCAGAAAACTACCACTTCTTTGATCAGGAGTGAGGAACCAACTCTCCTGAATGAAAGTAACTCCATAAGTAAGGTGGCTGGTCTGCCTCCAACCAGCAAGCTCGTGTCTCAAAATCTGCCCTTGTCTGAGCTGAAAGTCACTTCCAAGAACTACCGATCGTTGATCTCTCCAACCCATATTCAAAATTTCTCTCCAATCCATTTGTTGATGAACAAACGGAACCATCAAGTAGCTGGAAAAGAAGGGAACAACATCAACAAATCTGGAAATTTGATCCTTATCCCTCCAAAAGTCTTTTCCATAAGTAATAAACTCTAACAACCCAAGTTGAGAATCCCAAGCATGGATACCCAACTGAAAGTGATTTTCAACACACTGAAAAGAAATCTCTACACATTCCCAAGTGCTAGTGAGAACCACGTGCCTTCTCACGAAACTGATGCCCCATCTAGTAAATCCTTGAAGCTTAACCATGAAAGCTTCCACATTAAGGGAGTATGAAACATAGAGTGGCTTCAAATTCAGCTCCCAAAACTGATCAATATGATTCCAAACATCATTCCACCCAAGGGATGGATTGTCAAGAGTGCAACCACCAAAGTCTAGTTCACCTTTTTCCCATTCCTCCTGAGTAGTAGGTCTGAAATCTTCACTCGTTGCTGCTGTAATGAAGTTACCAACAGCTACCAAGACTTGTCTCATCAACACCTTGATGTCATAGATGTTGAAATTACCTTGCTTCGTCACCTCCCATGTAGAACCTTCATCCTCAAACCCACTTATGCATTCATTACTAATCAGCAAACGTGGCACATCCACATGGAGTGAGATCAAAGCATCCAAGCACTGGAAACCATACTCAATCTCATTCTTTGTTTCATCTTCCATCACATAGAGAGGATTGCCATAATCTCCTTCATCACCTTCTTCAAAGAGAGGATTGTCAAAAACTCGAAAGTTATTCCTTTCATCTTGCTGCTCCAAACCAGCACATGCAACTTCTGATTTTCTTGAGATGCTTTCAAGATCAAACTCCTCTTGAAGACAATCAAGCTCTCCAATCACTTGCTTGATTTCTTCAGCTCTTTGTGCACCCTCTTGCTCCTTGAAAAGTTTGAAGTCAGCAAACTGGTCTTCAACCTCCGTTAGAGCCAGCTGAGTTTCTTTCAACATGTCCCTTGTTGATTCGAGCTCCAGAGTGAGCTCATCAACCATACTCTCCTTTTCTTGAAAAGCACAAATGTTCTTCTTTGCAACTTCAATGGCACGATCTCGGTCTTCAATCAAGTGCATGTACTCGGACTTCAAGGTCTCCAAAGAATCTCTGATAAGTTGCAAATTGGGAAGAGCAACTTCATCTTTTACTCTTCTTAGTCTCTCTTCCAGCTGAGCCTTCCAGTAGAGCTCTTCAATCAAACTGCGAGTGCGATCAAATTGGGATAGAACTCGCACTTCCTCTTCAAGGGTCTCTCTGACTTGATCTTCCCTTCCAAGAGTATGCAAAGATGGTAAACTGTTGATAGGCTGCAACTGAAAATCAGAACTTAGTTTCACGCCTTTGCTGCCCTCAAAGCTACTCCAACATTCTTGTCTTTCACCACCAACTTGTTGAGAATGCTCATTGTCATAAAGAGCATCATACTCCACGAATTCTTCAATCCATTGCTTGCAATCAGCTTCACGCATTGAAAAATCAGATTTGTGTTTAGTAACAACTTCAAACTTTCCATCTTCAAGAGCCATAAGGTCTTCTAGCTCTTCTTCTTCATTATTGTCTCCTTGATCAAACATTATAGCAACATCCAACTTGCTCAATGGGTCATAATCATCCGCTGTTCGGAAAGCTTCCGTAGAAACATTTTCTTCTTTAGTGGCTGCAACCACTTCAAAGTGTTCATTATGGAGCTTCATTGAACACTCTTCTTCTTCAAAGACAACTTCCTTTTCAATGGCTACCTCATAGTTTGCAGTGCAATCTGATTTTTGTTCTTCATCAGGATCAAAGGGAAATTCATCCCACAAGGGTTCTCTTTCATACCTTGGTGCCAACACACCCGGATCCCAAATGCTAGTGGGTTGATTAGGATGATCAACTGGGAAAAACTTATCATGCTCCCTTTGTAGTGATGACTCTTTGAATAAGTCAAGTCCCAAATCCCATAAGCTGATATCATCAAAAACATTTCTCTCCAATGGCTCAGTTTGCTGCTCAAACCCAGTGTCACCTTCATAATGGAATGAGAAATCTTCATTGCTTGTTGTTTTGAATACTTCACCGTCATTATCTTCACCATGAGGAAGTATTACGCTGATTTCTTCATGTAGAACTTCTTGAGAAGTTGGGGCAGCAACATGAAGAGAATCCCTCTTTACCAAATCGTCAACATGATCGGGTATGGACTCATTGGACACATCTCTATCACCATGACCACTAATCTTTCCTGCATCTTGCTCTAATTTCTCCGAAAGTGGCTTCAGTTTCTCCTCACAATGATTAAACAATTCCTTAATCAGCATAGCAGCAATAGGAGAATTCTCTTCTTCATGTTCATATGCGTCCAAGAGGAAGGATTGGACACTAGGCGGAATTTCATCAACCTCATTAATGGTGAGAACAAGAATATTCTTCACAGCTGCAATAACATCTTCTTCTTGCTCACTCCAAGTTGAAGAGAAGAGATAATTAAACAAACGATAGATTTGAACTTCCATCTCTAAATCTATCAAAAGGTGGAAAACTCTAATTTTTGAAAATGTCTTCAATATAGCAGCTTTTCGTGGAAACAATTTATTTCCCGTTTCATCTAGGTCTTGAAAACTCTCCACAATCATATTCAGAATGATTTTCATGGTTTCATCATCATAGGGTGTTAGGGGAGCCATAATTCTCATCATCTCCATGAAGCAAGAAGAAATCAACAGCTTGGTTTCTTCATCTAGATGTCCCAACCAATAGGGCTGTTTTAAAAAGGTTACTGTAGGTGACATTGCCAACTGCATCAAATAAGAAGGTGACTGCTTCACCTGTCTCAAACATTGTTCCAATATTTGAAGATTATTCTCTTCATCTTCCCTTGACTGAAATTCTTTGTCAAGTCTATTTCCAGCCGTAAAAAGTGTTTGTTCCAGCTTTATCTCTTCCTTCTTAGCCATGTTTAACTGCCACTTCTAAACTGAACTGAACTCCGTTCTGATCTCTGATGTAGAAACTGAATTCTCTGTCATTCGACTATCACTAAACCTTGTTGGGCACAGGATGGCAGGATCTTGGCTCTGATACCACTGAAATATTCCAAGCCAAATTTTTTCAACTTTTTCAATTGCAAGTTACAAACAATACGCACCCGTTAAGGTTAGCTCTAAACCAAAACGATGCTGAAACAACTCTAACCAGAATGTACACCAGGATCCCGATGTGGGCAAGGTGTGAGCATTGGTCAGAGGATCTGAATTGAAATGCTTATGCAAAAACTCTAACCAAGAATGTGCCCGCGAAGGACAATCATATGGTCAGAGGATCCCTATCACTAATAAGCTGAAATAACTCGACGTCAAGAATGTGCTTTCCAAACCGAGATGGAATGGGAGCTACCATATGACGGAGATGCTAAGAATTACAATGCGGTTAAAGGAAATAAGCTAGAATGCAGAAAGTAACTCGACACCCAGAATGTGCTTTCTAACCCGGAATGGGAAAGGAGCTACCATAGGGCGGAGGAGTAAGATATTACAAGGCAATTACAAAATGTAAAGATGAGCATTACAAATCAGATAATTAAGCAAGATTAAGAACTGCTGCCAGTACTACTGTCAGCTTACAATATGATAGAGAATTCGCCTGCCAAGAGCATAGAGTTAGAACAATTCAACGAGCATTTAGATATAGAATTCTCCTTGCTTAATGGAAATACCAAACTGATTTCTTCTCTCAAAAACCAGATTTAAGATTCTGATCAAATCAGATCTGCACCTTTAAATGCAAAACCAGCAACCCTAAAATCCACTAAAATGCTCACAACTCACTCAATACTTGTCAGAATGACATGAGACTTGATGCAAACGAATGCTAGGATGATGACAATGAAGACTAGACAAAGAAACAGCTGACAAATTGAAGTATTTTTTTTTCTAAACACTTGCCAGGCGGAACAGAATGGTACAGCCTCTAGAAATGTTCTACCAACAAGATAAAATCAGATTCTTCATTATAAATCACCAAAATTTGCACAAATGGGCGCCTAGGGCATAGAAATGGTTCTAGCCAATACCCAGAACGAATATATTTTTATTTTTTGACTTATGAGCAAATACAACATGCAGCTATACTAAATCAGCAACTCCAGAACTTCATTAACATGCTAGAAATTGAACTACAAATGCAAAATAACTACTACAATGCAAAAATCTCACTACAAAATCCACTCAACTACAAACTAACTCTCCACTAGTTGCTATCTTTCAAGCAAGAAGTCGAGCCAAGGCTAGGAGGCATTCATTCCTCGAAGCAATCCCAATACCATTTCGGCAGCATAACATTACTCAAGTCATAAGATGATAAAATGAAGAGAGAAGGCCTTCTTTTATAGACTTAGTAGAGAATCTCTAGATGCTTCTAGAAAGTGCGCCCTTTTTCCAATTTGAATTTGACTTCATTTTCCCTCCAAGAGTGGCGTCCCTTTTTAAGAGCAAAAATAAATCTTTTAATAAAATAATATCTCCCTCAAAGTTGGCATCCAAAACCTCTAGCTAAAATTTGGCCTTTAGAAATATTAAAATATTTCCTCCATGTGAAAATACCCTTCAATGTCCCCCTTTTAAAGACAATATTAATTCATGATGCTAGAACAAGGAATTATAATGTTAAATTATAACATTATAATATAAAATATCTTATATCACCATGGAAATGCATCAGAAGCCAAATTCAACCATACCGTTTGAACACACTGCCATAGTGAACCCTACTGATTAGGAGTCAACAAGTCAACTGCTAAAAATAGAATTTACAAAAAATAGTAAATCCATGTAATTGCTCCAAATGCCGAACCGAAACCTCCAACGTGAAGCTCTCTGAAAACCCAGAAAGAATGCGCAATCCAAAATCAACAATTCCAAATGCAGACTTAGCAAAAAGACAAAAACATCCTCTAAGAAGTTTGGAAACCCTGATTCGAGCTTCTACTAGCCGACAGCTCATCGGGGATAGGCCATCAATCACTGAAAGGTGTAGTGCTAAAAATGGGGACATTACATTTTAATTTATATATACGTATACTGCGAACCACTAAGCATAATTTCACTATACGTACTCATGTATATGTATATATATGTGTATATGTAAATTCCGAGGTAATAGCATCATAATATATATTCATTTTCTCATATATACAACAGGTTAGTTGTGGGTATGTATACATGTATATTTACTTGTATATCTCCTTTATTTATATGTATTCATAAATACATTTATATCGATGCACACGTATGGCATATCCGTCTGCTCTCATACGTTGTATCGACATGAATATACTTATGGACACTTGTACATTCCGTATTTATATGTATATATACATATACACATGCCCACCTCCAACTAGAAACATTATCCCACATATGGTTATACTGGCAAGCATCACTTATTCACACATTCAGAAGCAGAAACGAATCCTAATGATACTAAACAAGCCTACGGATGACTTACCCTTAACTCAACAAATGACTTAGCTTACTCAGTCTATAGGATGTGTGTGTATGCCCAATTGGTACTCGTTACTGTTTACCCGACCAAGTTCCTCCCCGAGTGATATTTCTCCTCTGCCTGGAGGTACAAACTTGTTTCTTTCACATCATGACATGACAACGAGAATCATATGCTCAAAACAAGGCAGTATATATAAAACATCATAAAAAGTTAGAACAACATTATTCCATAACTTATATGCAACATTCATTCAAGAATTACATCAATAGAAGTATCAGACAAATGAGACAATCATTAAGACACATTCAATTGATAACAAGAACAATCTGTTTTATTCATCTGAAAGATTCAAACTTTACAATGTACTTCCTATACAGTAGTAACTATACAATCTGGGTGTAACATACTCCCCCCCTTAAAATTCATCGTCCTCGATGAACAAGGTATTATTTAAAGCATATAAAAACATAACACAAATTTATTCATCATTCTTGAATGCTTCAAGAATGTCAGGAAACTTCTATTGGATCTCCTCATAGTCTTCCCAGGTAGCCGAGTCTTTAGCGTATTGGTCCCACTGGACTTTGCATTGAGAGACTTCTCTATTCCGTAAGCGTAGCTTGCGGACCTCAAGCACTTTAACGGGCTCGAGCGTTACTACCCCGGGATCCTTTACCTGTAAAGCACCCCAATCAATAACATGGTTATCACCTGGTATATACTTCTTAAGGTAGGACAGATGGAAGACATTATGCATTCGGGCAAGAGCAGGTGGTAATGTGATTCGATAGGCTACTGGGTTTACTTCTTCTAAAACCTCAAAGGGTCCAACATATCGTGGAGCTAATTTGGAAGACTTTCCAAATTTGATGGAGCTTTTATGAGGTTTAACTCTCAACAAAACTTTATCACCTATGGCAAAATTTCGGGGTACTCTCTTTTCATCAGCATAACTCTTTTGTCGGCTATTAGCTTCGGCTAACCTTTGCTTTATAATCTTTACTTGCTCTTCCATTTCTGCTAACATTTCAGGTCCAAGACTTACTCGATCCTCAAGTTTATCCCAACTTATCGGAGTCCGACACTTTCGACCATATAAGGCTTCAAACGAAGCCATTTTAATTGTAGAATGGTATGAATTATTATAGGAAAATTCGACTAAAGGTAAATAGTCTTCCCACTTATATTGCTGATCCATGCAATATACTCGAAGTAGGTCTTCTAAAACTTCCGGATGATATGCTGAACTAATATTCAATTGAGTTCCGAGTGCAGAAAATAAGGTTTGCCAAAACCTAGAAGTGATTCTTGCATCCCTATCAGATATAATCTTTTCAGGGATTCCATGCAATCTAAATACTTCTTGCACAAATTTCCTTGCAATATTTGGTGCTCCATCAGTTAGATTTCCTGGTATAAAGTGAGCCACTTTTGTCAGTCTATCAACTACCACTAGTATGGTATTGTGCTTATTCCTTGACATAGGTAATCCTTGCACAAAATCCATACTTATCACTTGCCACTTCCACTCCGGAATGTCATGTGGGTATAGTAAGCCTGCTCGGTGATGATGCTTAGCTTTTACTCTCTGACATTCAAGGCATTTTGCTACATAATTAGCAGCATCTCCCTTCATTCCTTTCCAGAAATATAATGGCTTTACATCGGCCAACATTTTTGTTACTCTTGGATGACCAGAATATGGAGCTTCATGCACTTCTTTCCACACCAAATTTCTTAAGTTGCTTACGTTAGGTACATACATCCTTCCTTTGTACCTAAGCAATCCACTTGGTTCAAATTTGAAACCATCATACCTCGTATCTTGAGGGTTTTCTTGGAGTGCTTGCCTAACTTGCATGAAGTAGTCATCCTCTACACATTTCTGGAGCACTTGGTCTTTAAAATCAGTATGAATTGCAACAATAGAAGCTATGTGGCGTCTTCGACTTAATGCATTAGCAACCCAGTTTTCTTTTCCCTTGATGTAGCTGATATTGAAGTCATAATCCGCGATCAACTCCAACCATCTTCTCTGTCTAGCATTTAGATTTGGTTGAGTAAAAAGGTACTTTAAACCATTATGATCGGTTCTTAACTCAAAGGGTTTCCCAAGCAAATAGTGTCTCCACATTCGCAATGCATGAACGACAGCTGCCAACTCTAAATCATGCGAAGCATAATTCATCTCATATGGTTTTAGCTTCCTTGACTCATATGCAATCACTTGATTATCCTGCATAAGTACTCCTCCAAGTCCTTCTCCGCAGGGATCAGTAACAACTGTGAAACTCCTTTCAGGATCTGGCACTTTCAGGATTGGTACGGTAGTTAATTTCTTCTTGAGTAGGTCAAATGCCTTTTGACATTTCTCATTCCAGTCAAACCTTTTTCCCTTTTTCTGTAAAGAAGTTATGGGAAAAGCAATTTTGGAAAAGTTTTCTACAAACTTTCTATAATAACTTGCCAAGCCCATAAAACTTCTCACTTCAGATACATTCTTGGGTGTAGGCCACTGAGTTATTGCTATGATCTTAGTTGGATCTACTTCAATTGCCTCAACTGAAATTACATGACCCAAGTAATGCACTTTTCGTTGGAAGAAGGTACACTTGGATAGTTTTCCGTACAACTTATGCTCTTGCAAACGTTGTAGAACCATTCCTAAGTGCTTATTGTGTTCTTCTTCATTTCTAGAATAGATTAAAATGTCATCTAGAAACACCAACATAAACTTCTCCAGGTAGTCTCTGAATACACTATTCATAAGGTTCATAAATGTTGCAGGTGCATTTGTCAAACCAAATGGTAATACTGTGAATTCATAGTGTCCATACCGAGTTCTAAAGGCGGTTTTAAAAATATCTTCATCTTTAATCCTAAGCTGGTGATATCCAGACCTTAGATCAATCTTTGAAAATACGGCTGCTCCTCTTACTTGATCGAACAGATCATCAATTCGAGGTAGTGGATACTTGTTCTTTATCGTAGCTTTGCTAAGCATACGATAGTCAATGCAAAGCCACATTGTTCCATCCTTCTTTTTGACGAAGATTACAGGTGCTCCCCAAGGTGAAACACTTGGCCTTACCAGTCCTTTTGTCAGCAACTCATCCAATTGTGCCTTGAGTTCTGCTAGTTTTGTAGTAGTCATTCTATAAGGTACCTTGGATACAGGCTCCGATCTAGGAATTATGTCGATAGAAAAATCAAAAACTCTCTTTGGGGGTAGACCTGGTAATTCCTCAGGAAATACATCAGCAAATTCCCTTAAAACTGGGTATTTCTCCATATCTGAGATTCATTCATCAATCTCTCCATCTTCTATTTCCTGTGTACTTTCATTATCAGGATCACCTAACTCTTCAATTTTTACTGTAAAGAGTTTACATCCTTTCTTTTTGGCTCTTAGTAGTTGCATTGCCAGATTTGATAACTTTGACTCCCATCTTATTTCCTGTGTACTTTCATTATCAGGATCACCTAACTCTTCAATTTTTACTGTAAAGAGTTTACATCCTTTCTTTTTGGCTCTTAGTAGTTGCATTGCCAAGATTTGTCTAACTTTGACCTCCCTAGGTATTCCTTGCATACTCACTTGATTTCCATAGTCGTCTAAACATTTAACTATCTTAGATTGACAGTCAACTATGGCCCTATGTCTCCACAACCAATTCATTCCTAGGATGACATCATAGGATCCTAATGGTGCGACATAAAGGTTGACTTTAGTGGTGAAACTCGGTAATTATAAGTTGGCCTCAAAAAGACATTGATCCACCTTTGCTCTTGTACTATTTGCATACTCTACATTCCACGATGTAGCCATTTGCCCAACCTTTCTAGACAATTTATTTGCTATACTAGGAGAAAGAAAACTTTCAGTTGCACCAGTATCAATAAGAACTGAGATAGGTAAGCCAAATAATTTAACTACAGTTTCGATGGGCGTTATTTGATAGTTTGCCTGCCTATCATCAACTGCTGCATGGATTCTTTGCTTGAACATAGCCTTTTGAGAAGGCAGAGAATTCCCAGATGCTTTGTTCGGATAATCCCTGCCGTAATGATCTCCTTTGCATATGAAACATCCTATAGGTGGTCCTTTTCTTCCGGATGTCTCCCCAGATTTATTGTTTCCTTCATTGGGCTTGCTAGTGTTTCCACTACTGTAGTTGCTTCTCTTTTGATCTTTCCGGAAATCTTTCCCGCCGAAACGAGATCTCTTTCCTTTTGATCTGGCAGCATCACGAATAGGTTCATCCTTCTTTGGAATTGGCTTAGTAGTAACCTCACTGTCCTTCTTTTGTTCCTTTTTCTCATGGCGATGAGAATCAGCTTTGAGCTTCTGCTCCTGCTTTATAGCTTTCTCATAAACTAAATCCATGGTAGTTGGACCATGCATGTCCACTTCACCACCAATTTTACCGTTTAGCCCAAGTATGAACTTCCTGATACATAATCGTTCATCCTTATGGTAAATTGGAACATACCGAAGGAGTCTAGTGAACTTCTCCCAATATTCGTGGACTGGCATAGTCCCTTGTTTTAGCTCTTGAAAATCAGAGAGCTTTTGGTCATAGAAGAGTTGAGGCAACCACCGTTTTTGAAAGATTTCTACAAATTCTCCCCATGTCAACTTCCAAGAATTTATATCCAATTCCAATTTCTTGTTCATCCACCAATTTGAGGCTTCTCCTGCCAATTGGTAGGCTCCCCATGCTGCCTTTGTTACTTCGTCATAATTTCTTATTTCAAAATATTTTTCCATTTGGACAAGCCAAATTTCAGCTTCATCACCTCCCGCACTATCATCAAATTTTGGTGGTATTATCTTTTTCATATCTCGTGACAGCTCAGAAGAAATTATCTTTCTATTTCTCTCAATGGAGTTGGTTGGTGATTTTTCCCTCTCATGGTTGTGATTTTCATTAAGTCCATGAGATGAACTTTCAGCTTCTGTGTTGTCTATGTTTAATTCTTTTTCCAGCTTGTCCTTCTCTCTTTCATTCTCAATATTAGACAACCTTGCTAGAATCAAGTCTAAAGTCGCTTGAACTCCAGTGTCTCTTTGTTCTTCATCCTTGCTTGTACTGGGTCTATTATGCATCCTTTCGTAAGTTTTCACCATGGTTTAATAGTTGTATTATACCTGATATCTTATCTAAGTTAGATTCTTTAACCTTATGATAAACGAAAAACATGAAAGCTTTCATAGATATAAACACAAGATTTACCAAACAAGTTTATGAAGTATACACAATTTTCAACAAACACAAAATTTTTATTTATTCAAGAGGATTTTCATCATCCATCAATTACATAGAGTGACTATTAAGATAGTCAAGAGGAGAGTATCCTTCAGATTCACTCTCAGATACATAACTAAGTGGAGTATATCCTACAGATTGAGAGTATTGTTGAAACCTATCTTTTTCTTCATCTCTCATCTGCTCTTCTCTATCCCAAAAGGGATGATACCCTTCGGATTTGTCTTCGGATACATAGTTGAGAGTATTGTTGATATGGTGTTCATCAACAATAGGGTCCATTGTTTGATATTGAGGACAGTTCTCAACTGGTGGAGTCCTTGGTGTACATCCCACTGACTCTTCACTCGACGAAATGGTTATGACCTCGGCCAACGGAAGAACTCTAGGATCCCGGAAAATAAATGCTCGACTTGTGCTTTCCTCGGAAGGCATGTCCCTGGATAGTGGCAAAGAATCTGATTTTCCCGGAGAAGTGTTAGGTAAAAGGCTGAATGCAGCTTCCATTTTCATTCTACTCTTTAATTCATTGATTCGGGAGAGAGCATGACTAACAGTTTCTGTGTCACTTAACCAAATGGCATTCTCATGATTGGTTCCTTGGATAGTTCTAGTAATGGCCTCATTTTCCTTCTTGGCTTTCAGGTATCGTTCGTTACCGATGACAGTCTTCCTGGCTGTTAATCGAACGCGTACCATCCTATCACAAGAATTTCACAACATTAGATAATGTTGGAATTAAGGAAATTGGGTGAGCTCAAAGGTTCCTAGTGTTTAAACTGTGCTCTGATACCACATGTGACGACCAAACTTGTACGCCAAATTTAAAACTTTCAATTTCAACCACAATAAATAAAACAATGCCATGATGATAAAATTTTTCCTTTTAAATACATAAACATGATATATCAATTTGCAACTTTTAACTATTTCATTTCAAAAGAAATTACAAAGTACAGAAGAATGATATACATACATAGCCCGAAGGCTTTTGGCACCAATAGAAGTAAGAAGGTCCAGGAGTCCGTCCTGTTAAGTCTTGGATCATCGATCAGTGGTTGAGGAGGAGAAACATCACTCAGGTGTTTTTCCACCAACCACGGACTTATAATGCGGTCCCCCGCACGATCATCTTACAATGAACGACCCTCCCTTCGAAGAAGAGATTGGTGGGGTATCCTTTAACGACTACCAATTGAGCATAATGTTGTGATCCTACATAGTTAGATTCTGTGCATTCGGCAACTCTCGAACTAGGATGTATATTGGGATCACGGTGAATTGATAGTGTAGTACTACAACTAAATGATTCCTTAAACTACTTTGGCCAAAGTGTTTACATTCAATGAAGAACGTAGGTCATTTGTCACGTACACTAGCCAGGTTCAACTTGACTTGAGGCTATCTTACTCTACGCGTAGGTTGGTCTATCGGGGTAGTCCGTACCCTAGACTTCCTACAACAAACTAACTGCTAGAATGGAGATCATTTTAACAAGTACCTACAACTATCTCCCTTACATTGGATACTCTCATCCTAGGAGCTTCATTAACTTGACTAAGTTAACTTATAACTAGTTGTAACCTGTAACTTATTAAAAGCCCTCAATCCAATTCCTAGTATTAAATAGCTATGTACAAGCATACACTCCATATACGGAGTCAATACAATTAATGCAATTTTCTCTTCAATGCCTAGTGTATTCCGTACACAAATGAACGCAAAACTAATAGAAAATAACATGCAAAAACCTTCTTATTTCACAAATTATCTTTTTGCAAATAATCTTATAGATATTCATTCCTAATTACATCAACCTTCACTCTCTATTCTTTTCATTCAAAGGATATGAAACAGACTTATTTCTGAATACAAGAACAGCAGAAAGCGTGAAAAAGAAAAGAGTTAACATGCCTGACAAGAGCTCTCCTCAGATGTTTGAATAAGAGAATGCTTCTCCTCTAGCCTACCACCAAAGGACTTCCAGCTGGCTCTGTTAGCGAACTCTTAACTCAGTTGTTGATAGTTTCAAACTGCTATTCTCAGAAACAAAGAATGCTCTTTCAACACAAACAAAATACACCCTTAGTAGACTAAAGACTCCCTCAACAAATAATGATTACTCTGATATTGCTCTCAATTTGATAATTGCTTTCTCAACAGAAACAGTTCTCACTCATGAATGAACATAAACAAACTTCTGATTTCTAATTTCGTGTGTTAAGAATGAGCATTTGCAGGCTTTATATAGTGTTAGTAAATTTAACCAATTCCCCTTTTCAAGGCGTCTATGCTGCCAACGGGGTTTGGAATGTTTCAAAGGAGAAATGTGTCACCCTATAGAGAAGATTTCGACTTCCATTTGCTGACAGCAATGAGGTAATTTTATTTCGCAAATGACCTGTTCATAAAATCGCGACACCTTCTGGTATTGGCGTGATTCAACAGGTAGGGATAAGTGATGGTTTAATGCAAGACTATATCCCAGGTCAGATTGCGTCCACATCTCCATTTCCTGGTTGTAAATGGCTTCCTTTTAGGCGCGTTCTGTTTCTCTTTAATAGTTGCGCGATTCTTCCTGCGCCATTTCCATTTCATTCGCCATTTTCATTTTTTTATGGGTATGAACTCTTAACATTGTATTTTATTTTCCTCTTCATAATTTCGATGTAGTTCCAAAAGAAATATTCATCTTTGAGAAAAATGTCATGTTTCAAATTCGTGGTTTAATTTCATCTCTTAATGAATATTTAAAAAAATGTTTATTTAAAACTTCTTTTGATTTTAAATTCTATTTTGTAAAATATATCTATATATATTTTATTATATTAATATATATATATATAATATAGTTTTTAATTTACATTATATATTTATGTATAATTATTTAAATTTAATAATTTAAATAATCTCGTATACGTATTTATATTTTGTAAAGACTATAATATATACATACTTAATATAATATTAAATATATAAATATATTTACCTTTACATATACATTTTAATTTATATATCCGTATACTGCGAACCAGTCAGCATAATTTCACTATACGTACTCATGTATATGTATATATTGTAATGTCCCCGTTTTTAGCACTGCACTTCTCAGTGATTGATGGCCTATCCCCAGGGTGCTGTCGGCTAGTCAGAGGCAGAATTAGGGTTTTCGACTGTTTGGCGGGTTCTTTTGAAGATTCAGGGTTTTGTTTGTTGGAGTTTGGGTGTTCGGATTCTGGATTCCTTCTGGGTTTTCAGAGAGCTTCGCAATGGTGGCGCATGCATTGCATTCTGAGCAACTTTTCCGAATTTACTATTTTTAGTAAATTCTATTTTTGGCAGTGGTCCAGTCAGCACCAGCTTAGTCAACTTTCCTCTTCTGGCAGTTCATTGGGTAATTCTGAATTTTGGCGTAAGGGGTTCATTTTGGAGGAATAAGTATTTTAAAGACAATAATGTTTTATTTTATAAAATAACCCCTTGTCCTAGTATTATGACTTTAAGTTGTTTTAAAGAAGGGGACCTTGAGGGGTATTGTCTCATGAAGGAAATATTTTATATTTCTAAAGTCAAAAAATATTACTTGGAGAAAAGGACGCCTTTTTATGAAGGAAAAGATTTTAAAATAAAGAAATATTAACTTCATGAAAGGGGGCGCCCAAATTGGAGGGAAAAGAAGATAGTTACAAAATTGAAAATTAGGGTTTCTTTCTAGAAGCTTCCGGAGGGTCCTCTCAAAATTATAAAAGGGAGCTTTGGGTCTTCATTTAGACATCTTATGACTTCTATATTGTTATGCTGCCGAAATGGTAACAGGATTGCTTCGAGGAATGAATGCCTCCTAGCCTTGGCTCAACTTCGTGCTTGAGAGATAGCACCTAGTGGAGAGGTTTGCTTGTTTGAGTGACATTTTGTAGTGAGGTTTGCATTTGTAGTTTGGGTTTACTTATGTAGTTCAGTTTATTGCATTTTATGTCATTTTCTGAAGTTGCTGATAACAAGGCTGAATCTATAGTTTCACTCATAAATCAAAAAATACAAAAAGAGTTGTTCTGGGTATTGTCTCATTGGTTTTCTCTGTTGGAAGAGACCCTTCATGAATATTTGCAGATTTTAATACGAAGTTTATGATTTTATAAAGCAAATTCGTCATTCCTTGTAGGGCGCCCTTTCTGGAGTGCTTTGGGATCCGTGCCATTAATTAATAGCCACTTTTAGCTGTCCTTTCTCATAACTAAACTAGGCGCCATCTTTTTATAGGTCCATTGCATCAAATTTGAAGTCTTTTGGGTCTGTTTTGAGTGATATATGAGCATTTTAGTGAGTCTAAGGGGTGCTGGTTCAGTCATTCATGTTGCTGGTCTGTCAGACCAGACTTGGAAAAATTGCATTTTAGTGTGGCTAGAGTGCTAAATAGTCATATTAGACCATGTGGAGGACATACTTATCATTGCAGCAAATTGAAGAGATCTAATCCGTGTTTTTGCAGGCATTCTCCATCATATTGTAAGCTGCACAGTAGTACTGTCAGCATTTCTTCATTCTGGCTCTTTATGTTTTGGTAATTGCCCACTGCATAAGTGGAAGAGGCTGGCTTGCCGCCTATCTATAGTTGAATTGCATTGTAATAGCTTCCATCTCTGCCCTATGGTAGCTCCATTCCCACTCTGGGTTTGAAAGCACATTCTGGGTGTTGAGTTTATTTTGAAGTTGCATTTGTATTTCTTTAAATCTCCACCATATGGTCGCCTCATTCCATTTTGGTTTGGGTAGCACATACTTGGTGTTGAGTTACTTTCAGTTGCAGTTCTGATTTATTGTACTGACGATCCTCTTGCCATATGACAGCCTCTCTCTTGTTGAGATTGAGTGCGCATTCTTGGCAAAGAGTTATATTGTAACTGCTGGTTTGATTTATCTAACCCTAACGGGTGTGTTGCATTGCTGATTGTAATTTGAGAATTGAAAAAATTTGGTCCGGTTCATTACATATATACGTGTATATGTAAATTCCGAGGTAATATCATCATAATATATATTCATTTTCTCATATATACAACAGGTTAGTTGTGGGTATGTATACATGTATATTTACTTGTATATCTCCTTTATGTATATGTATTCATAAATACATTTATATTGATGCACACGTATGGCATATCTGTCTGCTCTCATACGTTGTATCGACTTGAATATACTTATGGACACTTGTACATTCCGTATTTATATGTATATATACATAGACACATGCCCACCTCCAACAAGAAACATTATCCCACATATGGTTATACTGGCAAGCATCACTTATTCACACATTCAGAAGTAGAAACGACTTCTAATGATACTAAACAAGCCTACTGATGACTTACCCTTAACTCAACAAATGACTTAGCTTACTCAGTCTATAGTATGTGTGTGTATGCCCAATTGGTACTCGTTACTGTTTACCCGACCAAGTTCCTCCCTGAGTGATTTCTCCTCTGCCTGGAGGTACGAACCTGTTTCCTGCACATCATGACACGACAACGGGAGTCATATGCTCAAAACAGGGCAGTATATATAAAACATCATAAAAAGTTAGAACAACATTATTCCATAACTTATATGCTACATTCATTCAAGAATTACATCAATAGAAGTATCAGACAAATGAGACAATCAGTAAGACACATTCAATTGATAACAAGAACAATCTGTTTTATTCATCTGAAAGATTCAAACATTACAATGTACTTCCGATGCAGTAGTAACTATACAATCGGGGTGTAACACCTCATCACTGGACGCACCCCTCTCTTCCGGCAGCAGGATAAGCAACTTCCGTTTATTCTCTAAGACCCGATATCGGGCATTTCACAGCACCAACTTTACACAGGTGAGTTTAATATTCCAACTCTGAAGTTGTGCCCTGTAGACGCATATGTGACTTGCTTAGAAATAAATATGATTATCATGTCAAAAGTGTGGAAAAGTATATTCTGGCTATATCGACTAGCTTACAATATAAATTGTTTCTTATAATACGTGTTTAGTCAGTGTTGAAGATCGGATTCTTTTGGCTGATATCACTAATTTGGTAAAGTCTACTGGCAATTAGTATAGTCTTCTGGAACTATTGCTTTGAAAATATTGAATAACATATTGGAATCATAACTCTGCTCTACATATTGCTGTTCTGGACTGAATTTCATTCCTTAGATTCATTTAGCATTTCCATATTAGCATTTGTTATCAGTCAAAGGTCCCTGCAAACAGCGAACTACCACAATTGATAATTGAAATCTGGAAAGGATCATTACAGCATTGAGGATGGATAGAAGATCATCACGGAGAATTGGAATTGAATTATTTTTTTTTACATTTGGAAGATTGAGAATGCAAAACATCAGGAATTCCTTAACCGTGGAAGGACGAAACCCCTGAGGTGGTGTTTAACTATACTTTTGAGTGTCATTCGTAAACAGAGCATGAGAGAATCGAGTTAGCTGATGCCAAAAGCTTATTGGATTTATTTGCTATTTATCTCTGTAGGCGTACACACATTTGCTATCTCCAACACAGAGTGATATTGCTCACAAATATTGTGTGGCATTTCTAAAGGGATATGTCTATACAGAGCCTCCCAAATGTTGACATGAACGGATAGAGATCATTGACATTGCTCACGTCATTCCGATACCGGAATTACTACCTCATCGAACATTATTCGCATGGGAGCATTTGCTTATATGTTCTGGAAATAATAATCATTGCTTTGCTATATTCCTGAGTTGTGAATCTGCATATTTATTAATTCAGGTGGCCGCTTCTATTTGTTGAGATTATTTGTTGAGGAGGGTCGTAGATTATTGTTATTGCACTAATCGCCTATCATCATTGGCAACGATTCCCAGCCGTTGATATTTGAGGTGTGTTGTGGTGTGCGGTTGGCATATCCATGTTGTTTGTTGTGTTGCGCAACCATACTTGACACATAAACCGAGTGGAGTGTTTAGACGAAAGAAGAAAGTCAACCAAATTGACCTGTCTGGTGCTTTTTGGATGCTGGCTTCACATCATAGTGCAATTGATAAGTATCGGGCCTTCTATATTCCTCAAAGTAGCGAGTATTTATTAAATGGAAGCCATGTTATCGGGTATATTCACTGTGAACAATTACTATCTCCATTTGTGCATTATAAGTTGCTTATGTGGAATCTAACGTATGAGAATGTTCTCTATTAATCTAGAATTCATTTTAATGGTTTGAGCACTGTATAATAAACTGTCTGGTTGTTTTTAACTCCCTCATTGATTGAGTTGAACTACTATTATTCATACATTCTATGGAGTTTCTGACACCAACTGTGTAAGACATCTGTATCATTGTCTGCTTGTATCAATTAGATTGCTTATGATAGTCTTAAATTGGTTGAAGTCTAAGTTTTTGGCCAGTTCTGTGCAATGTCTAAAATCACTCTCCAGAAAGTCTGTTATCTTCTGTGTTTGTTCCTTATATGATGGCTACTGTGTAAGTACTGCATCTTCCTATAGTGAATGGTAGACAAAAGATTTATATACCTGCATATCAATATTGAATCTGAGTTTAAATATATATATTTACAATATAAATTGTTTGGAGATACATTCCAAAGGGTATATTGAAGTTTTAGAAGAGGCAAATCATTTCAGTCAGTATCCAAAGATCTTTTGCTCAAATAGTTTGACACAGAACATTGTCAAACGTGGGGAAATCGATAATAATCTTGATCCATTGGGTCGGGGTTATTACATCAGAGTTGGTGTTTCTACTAGCCTATGATTTTAATGAGTGACAGAGAGAAAAGGCACTGTAACAGAGAGATTATGAAACACTGGTAGCCTAGTCAGGTTCCAAAAGGGGAAACTGCTTTTGGTATTTTGGGAATACACCAGAGATCTCCTTCAGGCAATGGTACTGACTCCTCTACAAGAGGTGGTGCACACATTGAGGCAAAGATGGGTGAAAGAGGGGAAGACCAGAGAGGGGAAGATCTCCTTAATGCATTGTTGGCAGAGCAAAGGGCCACAAATCAATGTATGACACAATTGATGGATCTAATGACACAAACTATGCTCAATAACAATAACAATAACAATGGTAATAACTGTAACGACCATAATGGAGGCAACAGTGGGAAAGGTGATAACTCAGTTAATAATAGAACACCAAATCGGTGTGTTGCACCTACTAGTTATAGGCCTTTAATGCGCGCTTTCCCACCTAGAGTAGAGCCTGGGGAAGGCAATGAGCCTACATTGATAGAGTTGCAGGAACAACTCAGACAGGATTGGGTTGCAGGTCCAGGCTTCCAACATGATATTTACCTCCGTGACTATATGTACTTGAGGATGAGACATATGCCCAATAGGGGTAATAGAGAGCACCACAATGATCTGAGGAGGAAGGTTGGTAAATTGAGCTTGCCTTTCTTTGATGGTTCAGGCAAGACTTCAACACGTGCTTGGGTGCAAAAAGTTGATACCTACTTCCAGTTGAATCCGATGCCAGAGGAGGAAGCAATCAAATACGCTACTTTACATCTTGATGGGATTGCTCACAAGTGGTGGCATAATGGTATGGTCACCATGGGCCATGATCAGATCACTTCTTATGTAGAGTTTACAAAAAGACTAATTGAGATATTTGATAACAAAGACCCTGAACTCCATTTCAAGGAGTTGGCTCAGTTGGAGCAGAGGGGATCAGTTGATAGTTACATTGCTGATTTCCAAAGACTATTTGTATTGGTCATTGATATATCAGAGAGGAGATTGCTGGTCTTATTTATGGATGGCTTGGTGGATCCTCTAAGGGGTTGGATCAAGGCATCCAATCCTAGCTCACTTCAGGAGGCAATTAAGAAAGCTAGTGACATGGACTCTGCTAACTTGAAGAATAAATTTCAGTCCAAGGGTTCTACCTCTTAGAAGGACAAAAACAAGAAACCATTTCAAAAAGAGTGGCCCAAGAAAAACATAAAGGATGATGAGACTCGATAGGAGTTGAGGAGAAAGAAGTTGTGTTTCAGCTGCAGGGAGCCTTGGGAAGCAGGACATAGGTGTCTTGGTAAGGGCAAGGTACATTATATAGAGATTGTATCAGATAGTGAGGAAGAGGAGAAATCTGATCATAATCAGGGCAGCGAACACAGTGAGTCAGACGATGAGCAGTTGGGTGCCAATGAGACTCCACCTAAGGGAGTGAAAGGTGGTACTCTTACTATTGTGTTTGGTACACCAAAGTTCAACTCTTTTAGAGTTCGTGGAGTACTGCAGGGATAGAGGATCACAGTTCTGATTGATAGTGGGGCTACCCACAACTTTATAGATGCTGCTATGGTTACCAGGATATGATACGGATTGAAGCTTTGTATTAAAGAGAAGAATAATTGTCATTGATATTTAAATGAGAAAAGTTTAAATTTATAAATTTTTAAAGGATCTGATATTTTTGTTCTTTGCATTTCTGAGTGGAGATCTAAATTGAATTTACAGAAGATTTCTTCATTTCACACATCTTGGTTGTTTCTCTCATAATAAGATTTGTTTAGAATAATTTTATGTGTGTATAAAATGGCTTTTAGTATCTCAGATTTATTATATGGTGCCTTTCTTGGAACCACTTCGTGATGACAATTGTTTAATGATTAATCTTTTTCTTAAATACAGAGGATCAACCAATGCTTGCGGGATGTTTGCAATGTTGCAACAGATTCCAGTAGAGAAAATTGTTCTAAATACATTGATTGTAGCCATGGAGAAAAAATAGGATTGTTCAATCAAACTTATGGATGGATGGATTGGAGAAACAATCCAAATGGAACAGACTGTCTGCAGGGAAGCCAATCAGTGAACTTTACATATGGTATATATAATACAGCAGTTCCTGTAACAATGGAGTCTAGTTTCATAAGAAAATACACATATTCTTTGTTTTGGGGTTTTCAGGTATTCATCTTTTCTTGTTTCACCATCTAATCCATAAATGAAATTAATATTTATCCAATATCAATGGTTTACATGAGAAAAAACTGAGTCATTTCAAATATTCAAGAAAGCTCTAGTGATTTGTCTTTTATAAATATGTTTTTTTTTCCTTACCATATATAGTTGAATACAAATTTGTTGACATTCCTCTATGCAATCTTTATCTATCCTCCATCTCTGGCCACTGCATTTGCTATAGTTTCTCACTTTTATGTCTTCTTCAATGGAGGTTTCTCTTCTGTAGTAACATGCTGTGTACTCCTTTGGTTTAGCTGGGAGTACTAAATTCTTTTTGTAAGTAACTTTTCAAGATCGTATGCAATTCAATCTTATCTTCTTTTGGTTTTGGTGATATTTGAATTTAAAGAAATTAAAAATAAGTAAGAAGGGAAATGTTTAAGTGTTTCACTGTTTTGATGTGATAGGATATATTGTTTTGACAAAAGGATTAAATATCTCTATGCTAATTTGAAGATTTGTTAAAAGATGGAATATTCAGCTATTACACAATATAGCAACCTATACAAATATATGGCTAAGATTTATCATGATTTTATCTGCTTTATGTCTTGATCCACCAAATTTCAACTGGCATGTGTGTCCCTGTGCTGCAACATGGTAGCAAAATAGCTGCTGTAATACCACTTCATGATCATAACTGATTATGATTCATTCATGGCTATTATAACTGATTCTTCTAGTATCAATATCAAGACAAGAATATCCAATATTGTGCATAGCATAGATGCAAAATTCAAACACAGCATATGGCATAGATGAACATTTTATCTTCATACAATAGTGAAATAGAAGAAATACATAAATCCCAGATTGAAACAGATAATAGAAGATGACAATTGCTCAAGTAAAGAATGAAAGCAGAGCCACTTTGATGGGACAACCTCCTAAACGCCTTGACAAAGAGCAGACCGCACAACTTGATGCCTAATATGTGACTATATAATCCACAAAATTAGCTAACATTAAGTGGGCTAATCCCAAAGTTTTAATGAGGTTCACTGCAAAGAAATAAAAATAAAATTGTAGAAATTAACATATTCATCAATGGTTATGCATGCTACATGTTAGTTATTCCATAACAAATAACAAGAAAAGGGTTTTGAGTTGTAAGATGGTCAACTTAAATAAGTAGAATGATGTTGAAACAAAATTTGAAATAAACAACTTCCAGATACTTGGCCAAAAAACAAGCACCACAGTAGACAATATGTTGTTGTCTCAAAACATCTAAAAGACTATTTTTATGGATTAATATCATTATAAAATGTATGGTGAACCGTGAAAAATAAAAATTCATCAAAGTGAGATTACCTGAGCTCTGCAAAAAGTATCAAATATTCAGGTGTATAGAACGCCTTAAAGATACTACTAGAGATGCAATATTGCCTAACAAAAGACAAGTGATAGTTCAAGCTATTTCACTAAGTATTATAGTAGAGAACTCAAATTCTCTCTACAAAAACACCCTTTTCAATAAAAAACTACCATTGAAAAGAGGAGATAATTTTTTTTTGCAAACAGAACTTATCATACAAAATCATAAATCTGATGCTCAAACTGCAACAAATTTTGACTTAGAAAAGTGTTGGAACAAAAATATAAAAAAAGAGAACTAAACTATCCTTAGAGTAAATAAATTGAGATAAATATTCCTATAACATACCACTTATAAATAAAGAGCTTACCCAAAACGATCCATACATAAAAAATTTACAGACAATGAACTAAAAACACAAGTGGAATTAAATTTCTAAGCCTCTTTTGGTATGATTTTCAAAAAGGCTACCATCAAGATTAATACCTATAAGAGATGTTGACCTTTACTCCACCCTGTAGGCTTAGCTATGCTTGGACAGACGAGAGATTCAAGAATTGATTAAACAATTGATTCATATGTGTCTCAAAATCACCTTTGATGCTCTAGTGCTTGTTTAAAAAAATATGAAACAGTGAGGTTAAGCAAATAATTCTAAACAAAGTCAGTAACAGATAAGTCTTTTTCACCTAGAATAGAGGAATTATTGTGTTCTTGGAAAGAAATGATGGCCTGATACTAACACGAATCAAAGGAAAAATGTGTCAAAATCAATGTTCTCAACATTCAATAACCACTAGGAAGCTTGGTTACTTCCTTAAGCCTAAAAAATGTGTCAACAAGATTTGTGTATATGGCAACATATTTTATCGATATCTTGGAAAATTCAAGATGTTATTCTTGGATGACATACAAATCATTAATGGCTACTGGATGGAGCACAAATTCCTTTGTGTCATTTGGCAAGTTTGTTGCTCATGTTATATGCCATGATTTTTAACATATATGTTGTATATATGCCTCATGCTTACTTTAGTGTGTGTTTCTTTTTCTTTTTATATTCATATAACAGTGAGATAATAGGCTGTTCTTATAACAAGAGAATTTCCTGCCAAGAGGGGTGGAAATACTTGTTCACTTGGGCATGTACCATAGGTTGAATAAGTTTCACATTGGTGATGGAGGCTCAAGGCATTAAGGGTCATCATGCACCTTTATGATGCTCTAAACTATTTCCTTAATGGTGCAGCTTTGAAGGACCATTATTGCCAAAATCGAAACTTGAGCATTGTGTTCTTGTAGGCTTGTGTAATGTTGTATGCATGCCAACATGCACACCTGTAAATTATTTATTTTTTCAAGCAGGCAATGTAAATTTTTAAACAAATGATGATTATTAGTTTTAGCCAATATGATTTTTATATCATATGAAAATGGTTTAACCTTTAATACCTTTTCTGAATTTTACTATCTTTTTGATGTTATTTGACCATTGATTGCCAATCCTTATAGCAACCTTTCGATTTGAACTTGTTGATGACAACTTCATCTTAGCACTTCATTTGATAAATGTCATAGATATTTTAGATTGTTGTTTAAAGTAATGTATTGTTCTAAAAAAGTTTACATTATCAATAATTTTGACCATTTCAGGACATCTCAATTGTTTTTGGCTATAGTTCACCTTGTGTACTGTTGATCATGAATCTGTAAGTTCCAGGTTGTTCCTATCATACTGACACATTTTGTTGAAACAGCAAATCAGTACTCTTGCTGGCAATCAAGTCCCTAGTCTTTTTCCATGGGAGGTGTTGTTTACAATGGGCATTATTGGACTTGGCCTATTACTTTTTGCTTTGCTTATTGGAAACATGCAAAACTTTCTTCAATCGCTTGGCCGCAGGTATGTAGGAAGTGCTAATGATGCAGTATCTTCTGGGCTTATCATTTTGTATAGATTCAAGGCACTGTATTTTTCCTTTCCTGTAAAAATACAACCTAAAGAAACATGATAATTTTTTGTTGATATTTTGTGAAAAAATGTGTCCCTGATTTCCTGTAGAAGTCCAATATATTTTTAGTGAATTGAAACTAGTATTCAAATCTGTTGTTTTAATCTGAAGGATATGGTTAGACATTTGGTGATATCATGTTCCATATTTGCCAGAAATATTTAAAAAGATATTTTTCTGTTGATGAAGCCTTAGTTTGAGACCACATCCACCCAAACAATATGGTTGAAAACTATTTATTCACTGCAACCTTGCCAACCATTTAAGTGCGTAACTTATAAAGAATGAAGAGTGAATCTCAAAGATTTGAAACTATATTGCTATGCTGAACAAAGCTAACATTGAGACACAAAGCAATAATGATTCGAAAGCTTTGTAAACCATAGACTCTTCCATCCATCCTTGATCATTCAAGAATCCCCAATAAGGTCCCTTACAAAGAAAGAGGACAATTGAAAAATAAATTTTATTCAAATTGTAACTATACTCAAGACCCTTTAGCAGTCGAGCACCTCTTCAAGATATGGTCAGCTGTTTCCTCTTTGGGATGTACAATGTGACATTGGTCAACCACACTTTGACAGCTAAATCTTGACACATTATTAGCCATCTCAATGCCTTGTGTTTGAAGGAGGTTCTTGCTTTCCAAAGAGCTTGATAATGTTCCATGATCTCCTTGTAGATTCTTGATTGTATATAGAGCTTTATATTAATGAAATAAAAGCATGTGGATCAATTTATCATGTGTGATATTAAGCAAGGAATAAATAGAGAATCCTTTTATAAAATCCAGACTATCAAGTACTAGTGCAGCAAGGACTCAAAACAACATCCTAAACACTTTCCAAACAAGACTTCAACACAAATGATGCAAATGTGCACATTAGTTCACTCTAGACAATGTGTTCCTAAGCCTAAAACATGGGGGCAGCATACCAAATGGCACTCAACCTTTGAAAACAACATGGAACAGGGGCAACTTGATGTATTTGGACCTGATGCAACATATTCTAAAGGTTTCCCAACATAATTAAACCCAATCAAGTGCTTGACACAGTGGTTCATGTAAATCAGGGCTGTTACCACTAAGTGTATTCAAGGTAATGTCATCAAACAAGAAGGGAATTGCTTATATCAATGGTCTCTTGGTTTATGCAGACTCCTTGCAACATTTCACAACGACTTACCATCTAACCAAGAACTCACAACACATAGGTTTGTTTGGTTATCACTCCTACAAGGGTTTCATGACAGTTACAAGCCAATTTGAGGATACTGTCAGAGAGAACTTCTTTAAAACTGAGTATCAAGAACCATCCTTTTTCCAGGGTGTGGGCAGTACTAGGACAGAGATTTCCACCAATTTTTGTGGGTTTTTATTGGTGGAAACTCTGCCCATCCATTTTTTGTTTGTTTCCTGGAAACCCTAGGCAGGGTTTGACCTGTTCACACACAAACTACAATATCTTTTACAAAATGCAATGAAATCTGATCAAACAAAAAGCATTGAGAAGCTAAAACACTTCTTCAACTTCCTCCTTCACCAGCAAGGCCGTACTGGATCGTACCAGGCCGTACAAAGCAGAATACAGTCGAATTTCATAGAAAATTGCAATGTTCAATGTGGCAAAATGATGTTCTTCTCATTCAAAGCTTCTCCAACCTTTGAGGTTGATGTTAGAAGGCCTATTTATCATTTTCAAATCATTTCCAACTGAAAAAACCGACCAACAACCTTTTGTTAACTCTAATGACACTTTTACATCTTTTTGACAACATTTTTGACAACTTTCAACAACTTTTGCAACTTTTTACAATATGACTCCAAAACATCCTAGAACATCCTAAAATGACTCCAAATGACTCAAAATGGCCTTGAATGACTTTATTGACTCCAATCAAACAAAAAACCAAAGTTTATCAACATTTGCAACAATTTGCCTGAATAAGTGTATCAGGGTGCCCCTGCACCATACTCCCCAAAGAGAAAAAATTCAAGCTCCACTTGAATTAAGGGCTGCAACAGTATAGCCATACTTGAGAATGTCTCCTTCAGTCATCCATGTTGCATCTTCAATGGGAAGACCCTTCCACTTGACCAAATATTGGAGATATGCCTTGTTCCTTGTCTTCTCGAGTTCTTTGGTATCAATGATACACTCCAACTCCATAGGCTTGTTAGGTGGAAGATCTTGAACCCATTCAGCATCTGAAAATGAAGATGAACCTGCCCCAACATCTGCAACAACATCCCCTTTGAAAGAGTGTAAATCAAAAATATTGAATATGGGAGAATGCCAACACCTGGGGGTAACTCAATTTCATAAGCATTGTTTGCAAATTTATGCACAATCTTGCAAGGCCCTCTCTTTTTCATCTGCAACTTGGAGTATTGACCCTTTGGAAATCTCTTTTTTCTGAGATGGGCTAAAACCAAATCCCCAACTTTGAAATCAACTTCTCTCCTCTTCATATCTGCCCTTTGTTTATATTTGTCAACACTACTTTGAAGTTGTTCCCTAACTTGTTGATGAATCGCCTTCATTGCAACAACAAATTTTTCTCCTTCAGCACTTGGCCTTTCCATTCCACTGATATCCCTCAATTCACTACCCCTCTAGGCTGCAAACCATACACTACTTGAAAAGGACTCTTTCCAATTCTCCTGTTCATGGAATCATTGTAGGAAAACTTTGCCTGAGGCAAGACAAGATCCCGCTGAGTAGAATGTTCTTTAGAGAGGCATTTTAAGAGGTTTCCCAAGCTTCTATTAACCACCTCAGTTTGCCCATCAGTTTGGGGATGATAGGCAGAACTGAAACTGAGGTTGGTGCCAAGTTTCTTCCACAAGGTCCTCCAAAAATGCACAATGAACTTACTATCTCTGTCTGAAACAATACTGAGAGGCAAACCATGAATTCTCACCACTTCCTTGAAGAATAGACCTGCAATATATGATGCATCATTGGTGCTTTTACAAGGGATGAAATGAGCCGTCTTTGAGAACTGGTCAACCACAACATAGACTGAATCAAAAGCTCTCTGTGTCTTGGCAGCCCCATTACAAAATCCATGCTAATTGACTCCCAAGGCCTATGAGGAATAGGAAGAGGCTGATACAAGTTACAACCCTGCATTGGTGCTACTCCCCTTTGCCCTTTGACATATAGTGCATTTTTCAACAAACTTCCTTACATCAGATTGCATTTTAGGCCAAAAATAGTGTCTCCTTAACTGCTCCAAGGTCTTATCAAGGCCAAAATGACCTGGAAGACTACCGCAGTGCTTTTCCCTTATCAAATTGTCTCTCATTGAACACTTAGGTACACAAAGTTGTGCCCCTTTGAATAGCAAACCATCTTGAATCAGAAAATCCAACCATTTTTCATTAGTGCTGCTGTTAGGCTGTAAGCAAAACTCATATATCTCCTTAAAATCTGTATCATCAGCATACATACCTTTTAATGATTCAACTCCCACACTTTGCAATTGAATTTCTTGCACCATAAGAGCTCTCCTACTTAAGGCATCAACAACTTTATTGGACTGTCCCTTCTTATGCTTAATGGTGAAAGGGAAACCTTGCAAGAATTCTACCCACTTGACATGCCTATGACTGAGTTTCTCTTGAGTGTTTAAGAATTGGAGAGCATGGTTATCAATAAAGACTATAAACTCCTTTGGAAGTAGATAATGCCTCCATTTTTTCAAAGACTGCACCATAACATATGTCTCTAGGTCATAGGAAGAGCATTTCTTTTTAGCCTTATTCAATTTTTCACTAAAGAAAGCAATGTGTCTGTTCTCTTGACTCAATACAGCACCTATAGCATAACCACTAGCATCACACTCAATGGAAAAGACCTTATTAAAATTTGGTAAAGCCAATATTGGCTTCTCTGCTACCCTTTTCTTTAAATAGTGAAAAAAAATTTCAGCCTCCTCAGTCCAAACAAATTCTTCCTCCTATCTCCCTTTATGGTGTCTATTATGGGTGCACACACATGATTGAATCTCCTAATGAATTTCCTATAAAAGCTTGCTAAGCCATGAAAACTCCTTACCTAAGCAATTGATTTGGGTAAGGGCGATTATTTGGAAAGTCTATAAACTCATGACTCTTCCTTTGATAGAAATTCCTCTCAAGTCCTCCAAACACTATGTCGATGACTCCTTCAAAATACAATATGTAGGATATCATACGCACCTTATGAAAGCACGGTGGCTTAAAGAATTAACAGCAACAGCTATAGACTTCCATCAATTTCCAATCCGGTGCTAGTAATTTGTGGCAACTACAATAATATTAATGACTCCAAAAAGGATCCACGAATCCTCAAAGAAAATATGTGACAGCTTCAAGAATTATTAATATAACCCTTCCCCTTTAGTAATAATGACTCCCTTGAATCATTGCACAATTCCAACAATTCCTTCTTATTCCCTTTGTGTGTTATGCAAACTAAATGTAAGTCCTCTTTTTCACCGTCATGAATTAGGATAATTCTGGACAACACTCTTATTAGTTAGATGCACAGCCAACACATTAATTCGATCTCTTTGCAATAACATCCTTCAGAAATTCTGTATGCAATTCATCTTATAATGTCTTCATAACCTGCTCAAACCTTAAACTTCATTAAATTATCACAATTAATCCCAGCACAATCCCTAAAATGAGATTGTTAGCAATCATCCAAGGAGTGTCTCTCAACTCCGGAGATGATAATCTTTGTGAAGGGTTTCATCCTCGGAGTTCTAGAAATTTTTCTAGTGTCAATACAATCTTCCCAAAAGATAACCAAAACGAGCCTACCTGCACAATCTTCCTGCAAACTCTTATTCTTTCCCTCTCCGTAACTCCTCATGTGATTTCTTGAATTCTCGTCTTTCTCCTTTCACTTTTATTTTAATTCTTTTGAGAATTCATTAAAAAGTAACTTAATTAATACTTTTAACTTTTTTAAACCTAAGTTACTTTTGGACCAATAAATAATTAATTTTAAGTTGTCTTTTAATTTTAACCTTTTCGACAACTTATAAATTAATTATTTAATTCACAATGCTGACTTACAAAAAATGGGGACATCACACAATTTTTCTTTCTTAAGCATGTTGATGTGACAACAAATAGATAGAAAACATCTAAAAGAAGATACAACCTCATAAGAACCATTAAGAAGTCCTCAATTGCCAATCTACTCACTATTACAAATACTAGCCAGAGTATTTACGTTTTGTTTGGGAACTATGAGACAATCTTTGATAAGGAATTAGCCTAAACCTAGAGGAATGATTACATAATCCATCTAGTTGTCTCTTTAAGGATAATATTTAGTCAAAGATGACATGTTGGTGTCATCTCAACCATAGTTGGAAATCTTGGACTTGGCAGCCCGAAATTTGTCTCTGACTTGGGACTTGGAAAAATCTTGGCAAAAATGAAAAACATAATTATGTGAAAAACATAAATTAATGCATTTAGAGAACACATAAGTCTATTTTGATTATCAATTTGTCATAATTTTAAGGTTACATGTCATATGACCCTCAAACCAAAAAAAATATGCCTTCATTTTTAGGACTCAGTGAGTAATTAGTAGACTCGGTGCATGAATAGTGTCAACTTGGCACAATTGCAACTTGAACTCATGAGTCGGCCTAAGTCTGGGTGAGTCCACATGAGCTTTCTAACAGAGATCTCAATAGTTTAAAAATTCAGACTTGACAAAAACTTCTGCAGGCCTAAAATTTGACTCAAACTTGGGACATGGCAAAAAATTGACAAAATGTCCAAACATTATATTTGCAAAAATAATCTTAATAAACACATATAAAACTGAATTTAGATAATTGATAAGTAGTTTTTCATTTGTTTATAATTTAAGAAAGAAGTTCAATACATATCATAGTGTCAAGAATCATATGATCATAAATCTCAAAATCATAGTGTTTGTAAGAACCCTCTCCAGGCGGATTCTTGTGAATACAAATTTTCTGCCTTCGTCTAGTTTGATTGACATGGGTTTAATGATACTTGGGCAGGAATCATATATATATGCAAAAAGATTTACAAATACCAATGCCAAGAGAGAAATGATAACAACTACAAATCAACAAACTGCTGTGATTCTTATTATCAGATCAATGACTTGCAAAGTACATTGTATATTCTAAATCAGTCTTTGCTTCTTTTAAACATGAATGCTTGCATACCCGGATTATAGCGTGCTGATCTGAAAGTACTTTAGCAGCAAACTGGAAACATGTAGTAGCCAATTAATGAGAAGGGAACTCCAATGCCAGTGCCAATGTGAATGCAGTCCCACCTTAAAATGATATCAGATTGAAACTATGATGAGCATGTCCATTAGAGACATCAAAGATGACCAACAAACACATCTGGAAATCTGTCTGGTAATGATCAGCTACAGCAGTATAATGAATTTGGACGCCTTATCCCAAATTGCCACTTTTCCACCATAAATGCGCTGGAAACTAAATGACAAGTCTTGGGCGCTTACAGAAGAAGATTCAGCAGCAATAAACCATGGACGTTCTTCCTCCTTTACCCACACGCCTGGCTTAAAGGATTTGTACGGCCAGCTTGCTTGATGCATACAGCAATGACTAGACACACGTGCCAATGGAAATGACACACAGCCAGCCAAGAAAGAAGATTTTCAATGACAAACCCTTCTCCCTTGATTGCAAGTGATTAAACTTTGAAACCCTTAGTTAATTTCTGAATATAGACTCTCCAATCTGCATAAAAAGCCTTAGTTAATTTCTGAATATAGACTCTCTAATCTGCATAATAGACCCCTATGTGCCAAAGAAGAGAAGGCACAATCAGCAACAAGATAATCTCTGTTATTAATCTTTAATTACTTCTGATTTGCAAATAAATAATCCTTTGCAACCTTTGATTTATTCTCCAATGAAGCGCAATGTTGACTCCTCGATGAATCCAATCTCACAGGCAATCCTTCGGAAGATCTTTCACAACCTTAGGTATGCGAATCAATGAGAGTTTTCGTTCCCAATGATCAAGAAATGTAGAAATTGCAGAAACCCCTAGGTTTCCTCTTCTCCACAGCAAAACATTTAAGTCAAATATCAAAATTCTGGATGAATGAATAATAGCTTTGGTTGATCCCTTTTATAATTTCTCCAAGAAGAGGTCAACCCTCTAAAAACTTCTTTTTAATCATTTAAAAATAATATTAAATGTGCACTTTATAACTTTATAAAAAATTTCCTCAAAGTAGGCGCCCATTAAATCATTTAATGTACTTTAAGTCATTAAATGGCCCCCTTTAGACATAAAGTTATAATATAACTTTATACTATGCTTCTAATGATTAAAGTCACCTTTAATAATAATTAAATGATATAACTTGCACATTAAACCTTATTTCGCCAGGCCAACTAAAAACTGGGATCAACATTGCTTCCCCAACATGTCCAGGTGCCTTACTATAAATAGTAACGCTGGACTCCATTGACTTGATGACTTACTATAAATAGTAAGTGTGTGAAACTGAGTCTTGAATCACCAAACGAAGGCTAATCCTGAACCACCCAAAGCTCTAGAGAAGAAAACACTTTGATATCTGTTGAACAAGACTCTCTAACCAATTGCATTAGCCTATGAGGGCCAATTAATAGGCTAATCCACCAAGAAACTGGAATGAGCTAAAAAGGGGACATTACAGTGTCCACTATCATGTCATATATGGTAAGATTCACAATAACATATCGTGCCACTACATTTGTCACTTCCAATTCTACTTCTTCTCCTCATATGAAGAAAGGAGAGCAATAACCTCTTGTATAACATTGAGCTGTACTTTATCACAAAGCAAAACATCTCTTCTATGGATCTGTGCAAGATGATAGTTCAAGTGGTTGATGCCTCTCATCTTCATCTCCTTATAATTACACACTAGTACTTTTGTTTCTCTCTCTAGGGTTAAATGCTTCAAAGCATAGCTTTGTTTCTCTCTCTAGGGTTCCATTATTTGAAGCAAGGGTCCTAGGGTTGCCACCCAATGCCATATCTCAAACAATAAATTGAATTTGAAACCCTAGAATAAACAAACAAATGAAAAATGAAAAATAGAAAATGTAAACCCTAGAAGCTAGTTAAATAATAGAAAAAAATAATACAATAAAATAATAAAACCCTGGGACGAGAGGGAAAAAGAAAACAAATTTCTGAAAATAAAAAAAACACAAGCAGGGGCATTGCTACATACCTTGCAAATGCTGCGAAAAACTTGTGAAATCATTCCAAGGTCATGCAAAATCTATTGAAATCACTTGCAAATGTGTTGAAGGAATGAGAGTTGGAAGAAGAAACTGTGAAAAATGATGAGTTTTAATGCTTTTTTCGCTGCTGGCTGTCATTATGTGACTGTGGGTGAGTTTTTCCCATAGAGTTTTTCCCATAGACTCACAAGTTTTGGCGAGTATTTGGGTAATTAACTTGCCAAAAAGTATTTGGCAAATTCTTAGGCAAGTTACTTGTCTAGGGGGTTTTCCTTGTTAGTACTCACAAGTTGGCAAGTTTTTCTGTGAGTTTTTGAACTATAATCTCAACAATGCATTATAAGGAGCACACTAGAAGGTGTATGGGACGATTAAAAACCTGCCCAGAAAATTACCAAAGTTGCTGGCATGTTTTCAGCAAATTTACTCATGTAGGAGGTCTGCCTTACTAGTGAGTCAGTGAGTTTTTCTACAAGTTTTTGAACTATGATCTCAAAATTGCATCATTAGGAGAGCACCAGAAGATGTATGAGAGACTAAAAATGACATTAACTTCAACAAAAGAGAAAAATAAAATAGAGCAATGAGTAAATATCATGAGAAGCATAGGTGAAATGCATACACTAGAATGTTGATTTTAGTCTGAAAGAGTTTCTCCTTATATAAGGGCATGGTCTTCATTAAATCTAGTAATTAAAGATAGCTCCTCATGAATGATATTCGAGAGATTTCTTAATAATGATATTAAGAATAAGCTCATCTCAAATTGAGATCAATCACAAGAATCTGATCAATAATGAGACGTGGTAGACCGACTATTAAGGAGGAATCTCTGAAATTATATATGGCGGACCTACTGATATCAGTCTTTAGAACCATTGATAAACATATCACACATTTGACTGTCATCATGGCATTGACAATAAATTAATAATAGTGACGAAAAAGAGATCTTGGTGAATAAACATCAACGAAAATAAAATAGGGCGTATTGAAGATGTTTATTAAACAAGACTTCTTACTTGCTAACGAATGCTTCTGCAAAAGGATGTCTCTTTTAATTTCTGTTTTGAGGTGATTAGAATTCAGTTAGGTGGATGTTTGATGGTTAAGTTGTTTATTTTCTATTTTTTATATTCTTGTAGGGTCCAACCTATATTGGGATTACGTTTATATTTATTCTTGTTTGCTTAATATGCTGTTGTCAAACAAGGATATTTGTGATTTCACACTGTGTATTTGTTGACTTAGGAGATTAGAAATGCAGTTGAGACGACGTGATGTGGAGATATGGATGGAGCGTCGACGCCTACCACTAGTTATGCGAAGGTACTATCAAGTTTTTTTACTAAGGAATTTGTTTTTAACTTTTGATTTCCATCACAGCAATATTGATTTCATATGCCTCCCTTATCAAGAAGTGTATGAAGGTTTTTTCATTCTTGAAGCAATATACTTAATGGTAATTTAGGCTGATTATTAAGAGAGTAATTTAATTCATATGATATATTGGACCAGCTTACATCATATGTAATAGGCTCTATACATTTTAGTAAAATTCAATATTTGGGGGAATTTAGTTCGATGAATTTTTTTCCTTTTGTTCTTTACTAGAGCTTAATTTAGTTTCAAGAAGGTACACAATTCTAGAATTAAGATAAAATGGATATTTGTATATATTAATGTAATGTCCTCATTTTTAGCACTACACTTTGTAATGACTGTTAGCCTATTCCAAGATGCCCGTAGGCTAGTCAGAGGCAGAATTAGGGTTTCCGGTTGCTTGGAGGTTTCTTTTGAGGATTCAGGGGTTTGCATGTTAGAGTTTTGCAGATTGGTTGTTGGTTTCTTTCTAGGTTTTCAGAGACCTTCGTAGTGGTATAACATGCATCTGCATCTGACAACCTTTTCCGGACTTACTATTTTTAGTAAGTTGTGACAACTGCCCGGTTTGTGCTCAAAATGTGTTTGAAGTCACTTACAATTTTTAGCAATATGCTATTTTTAGTAAGTGCTATTTTTAGCAGTGCAGTATTGGGGTTTCCGGCGCACGTCAGCATTTCCGGTGCATATCAACAATTCCGGCACATTTTAGTATTTCCTGTGCTTGCTATTTTTAGCAAGGTTTTAGCAGGCTAGTTTAGAGGCTATTTCAGGCAAGTCAGTTTGAGCAATTTGGTCTCCTGCACTCTTGGAGCTATTTTTGGTAAGTCAGTGCTTATGAGTTGGGTGCTTATTTTGGTGAAATGTTTTTAATAAAGTGAATTATTACTAAGGCTTGAAGGACGCCTAAATGGAGAGATAAATTGGTTTTATTAAAAAAAGCAATTTTTTATAAGGTTTCTCACTTAAGCAATTTGGATGCTTATTTCATGTTATATTTACTTTTGATTAAGTATTATTTCCTCTAATGCCTTGGATGACTTTGTGATGGAGGTTAATGAAACTCAAATGAAATTAAGAAATGATGAATTTAGATTTCAGTTTGGGCGCCCTAATTGGAGGGAAAAAGTAGTTTGAAATTGTGGAGAAGATTATAAATAAGAGTGTTGGGCTTCATTGTTGGTATCCATGAAAAAATATAACGAAGTGTTGCTGAGTTGGTTACTCACTCGCTTCGAGGAATGCATACCTCCTAGCAAACTTAGTTTCTTGCTTGAGGGATAGCATCTAGCTAAGATAATGACTGTTCTTTACTCTAAAGAGCAGATGGAGCTTATTGAGATGAAGATGTTTGAGGTTTTCTTAGGTTTTGGAGTGTTTTTCTTTGTTTTCAGCTTGTTGGTTTAGTGTTAGTTGTCACTCGTTTTTGCTCATTACTCATGAGGTGAATTTTTGCTGGTTTTGGGCATTGTTCCTATGCATTTGTCTACCTTGGGCGCCTCCTTGTGCTTAGTTGCAGTTTTTTTGGTTGAGTCCTTGATTTTATCTTGAGGGTCGCTCCTCTTTGCAGGGCATACCATGCGTGGCATCACCTTGGAATGTGTGCAATAAATACTAGATGGTGTTTGCAGCTGTTTCTTTGTCTAGACTTGGTCGTCTTCTTCCTTGGCTTCATTTGCAACTTGTTTCATGTCAATCAAAGGAGTATTGGAGGAGTTGCGAGCATTTTGGTTTGTTCTAGGCTTGCTGGTTTGAGTTTTCTGTGTGCTGATTTTTCATATCATATTGTTAGAAGTTTTGTTTTTTGCTTGTTTCCATAGTCGAGCGTTTGAGAAGTTTGGAGAATCATTTATTAACATTTTGCAGTGATTGGGCAGCTATATCTCATTGTAATTTGCAAATTATATCATATTGTAAGACTGTTATCAGTAGTACTGATTCAACCATCTTATTTCTGCAACTTTACTTTTGTAATTCCCACTATTGTGGAAGAGACATGCCTCTCCGTCTTTACTTTCAGCATTTCCTTTCTGTTTTTTGGCTTGTTTCCATAGTCAAGCGTTTGAGAAGTTTGGAGAATCATATAATAACATTTTGCAGTGATTGGGCAGCTATATCTCATTGTAATTTGCAGATTATATCATATTATAAGACTGTTATTAGTAATACTGATTCAGTCATCTTATTTCTGCAACTTTACTTTTGTAATTCCCACTGTTGTGGAAGAGTCAAGCCTCTCCATCTTTACTTTCAACATTTCCTTTCTGTATTACCCGTTGAACAAGCGGAAGGGGTTGGCAAGCCGCCCATTACTTTACTTTCAATACTTTGTAATCATTCATCATGCTGATCGGCTAAGCTGTCAAATTACTCCCATTGAATAAGTGGTCAAGTTGCATATGCATTGTAGTTTCCAGCAATTTCAGTTTATGAGCTAACGATCCCCGACACCATATGCTATCACCTCGCCCACATTGGGATCTTGGTGAACATTCTTGGTGAAGGGTTACTTTCTAGCTAGTTGTTTGGTTTTTGCTAACGCTAATGGGTGAAGTGTTGAGGCTAAAATTTGAAAAAAAATGTTGGGGGATATTACAATTAAGACCCAAAATATTAAATTTGGAAGCACGATGACCAAAACAATTGCAAAATAATGCACTGTCTCCAGCGTAATACTCACAAAATTTGAGGTTGTTGTGCAGTGGGAGTAAGATTCCAATGATGAATTAAATGTATGTGATGTTCTTGGTAGTCTAGCTGCACTTGAATAAAGGTAGCGTGAAATTAGTAATCAAGGATTCAGTGGCACCATATTGAGCAATTAGTGTGTAACATACACCCTGATTTTTTCTTTTGAAATCTCTATATGCTGTTTGTGTTTTCATTGTATGCTGGTTGTTTGTTTGCTGTTATGTTTAGTGCTTGTTTCCAATGTGTTTTCAAGATGCATGCCAATATATAGAATAATGCAAATAGAAGATATAACAAGAAGATAACAATGCTTTCCATTTCAAACAACAACATATAATAAGAGCAACTGTTTCAGATCAAAATCAGACTTATTACAATGGAATATCAGACCTGATAAAGCAATAATCAGACCTGGAAATGAACATTCATCAACAGCAACACTTGTTGATTTACATTACATGTCACGTGTGAACATAACCAGCAACATATGAGTTTCCCACGCCAAAGAACAGCCACCAAATCACGCATATATGAAGATTTTAGGCCTATACATCAGCAAACCACAAAATCCAAGAAACCCTCAAGAAGGCACGCTTCCCTAGGTAGGGCAACCAGTGCTTGAAATTCAGTTCTTCACCAAATAAATCAAATGAATGCTTGAAATGGGGCACCCAAACATGAGGAATCCATTAAGCCAATACCCATAACAGAAGACCAAGTGTGCACAAAGCTATGAGTAGATTTCACTTTCAGACCTGTTAAAATGGTGATTTCTAGAATTCTGGAAATGAAAATCAGACCTTTGAAACACCCACAAAACACTTCCAAAATCTACCAAATCGAAGCCAAGCTATCTCACACGCCAAATCTCCAAACCCACATCAAAATACCAGAAAAATCTTCATCTTATCACCACCCAAACTCTGAAAATCAGAACTCTGTTGAAGCACAATGTGATCTCTGGATTGAACCACTCCAATCTGCCTAGGGTGGATCTTTCACCACCGAAACTAGCTCAACACGGCGAGGGTTTTGGTCCTCAACACGCAGCCAAACTACTTTGGAAGAATTCCAACAGCATCCTGTTAAGTTGCCAAATAGAAGATGAGCAAATGAGAGCCAAAATGAAACTTTATAGAAGGTGAGAGGGAAATTAGGGCAACTAGGTTTGAAATACTTTTTCCTCCAATTCCAATGCCCCTCTTGTGACCCTTTTCAAATTGAATTAATTTTTAACACCTTATACCTCCCTTGGGCGTCCAAATGCTCATAAGGAAACTATTTCGCTTTTGTTGCCTTCTAAAACAACATTAAGCTATAACATTATGCTCCAAGGTTCTTTTCATGATGACCACCAACCCTTCACTTAAGATATCAAGTTATTTTATAAAAATAACTTAAGTGATTGCTAAAAAGCAAATATTAAATAATCCAACCTTAGACTTTCCAACGCCACATTAGGAAATGAACTTGCTGGAAGAAGATAGGCCTATGCCAGTTACCCAAAATAGAATTATTATAAATAGCACTGCTAGAAATAGTAAGTACTCCTAGAAATATCAAACTGGCACAAAATTGAAGTACATTGTGATGCCTTTTGACTTAGTATAAATAGTAATTACTGAGAACTAACCACTGCTAAAACTAGAAAGATGCCAACCAACGCAACTGCCACCGTTGTGAGAAATAGTAACCCAATGTTGAACTCCTGCTAGAATCCACTACCAGAAATAACACTTACTAAAAATAGCATACTGCTAAAAATAGTGACTCCAAACACCATTTGAGCACATTCCGGGTAGCCATCGTAACTTAGTAAAAATAGTAACTCCGGAAATAGGCACTAATTAAAATGCATGTAATTGCCCACCAAAGCTCTTTGAAAACCCAGAAAGACCCAAAAATCATACTGGAAAACTCCTGCAAAGAACCCCTAAAAAACAAATGAGAAACCTCCAAGAATTTCGGAAACCCCAAAATGCCTTTGAGTAGCCCACGAGACTTCAGAAATGGGCTATCGGCCACTGAAAAGCATAGGGCTAAAAAGGGGACATTATAGTTCCCCCTTCCCAAAGATTGCTTGTCCTCAAGCAATGCCACTACAACTCCAGAAACAATAGACTAATCCACATAAAACCAAGTAAGATCCTAGTGTCCCACATCCATCTTCGAAGGGAACCACCATGTCGACGCTACACCACTCTGATCACAACTGTGAAACCATTGTGCCAAATTTGCACTATCCTCTCCTTCAACCCCGAAATGATACCATCCACGAGACTCAATTTGAAATACTTGGAAGTCCTAAAATCTACACCATACAACATTTTCTGCCCAAACATCTCTGAGAATTCCATATCTACAATACCATTGCCTAACACGATCCTGGGCAATAGGAAGGTAAGTCTGCTCAACCTAAAACCATACTCCTCAGCATATCTCCTCATAGTGTCAAGAAGAACCACGACTACACCCCAAATCTTCTTGCTAAAAGGAAAACCATCCCTTGCAAGAGTTCAACAAACATATCTTCATAATACTACACACAACCATGAAGACTCTTGAAAACTCTGGTTGTTCCAACTCTGAGTGTCTCTGAATAGTGAAACCAAGCATGCGGTAGTTCATTGTCCTGAACCAACACTGAGAGGGAACTACCAAGGCTTACATCACAAACTTTAATAAGATGAACAATCTGAATTTGGAAGGTTTGAAGTAACCAATAGTCATTGTTGTTCAAAGCTAGAATCAACAAGGTACAATATGAATTTAGTGCTCTACTCATGGGATCACAACAGTGCCAATGAAATTCCCAAGCATTAGCATGTGAAATGAGCATAAATTTGCATAATAACACCTCGAAAGTGGTTGGAAAGCACTTCAAACCAACCTCCAACTTAAACCTTTTACCTTCTTGACGAGAAATGATGTGCCAAATCTCCTGAATGAGAGTAACTCCAAATGTAAGATGGCTGGCTTGCAACCAAACAACAAAATCAAGACTCAAAATCTGACCCTTTCTATGCCAAGGAACACTCCCAAGAATAACCATCCGTTCATTTCTCCAACCCTTAAAATTTCTCTCCAATCCATTTGTTGATGAACAAATGGAACCACCAAATGGCTGGTAAGGAAGGGGACAGCTCTATAAATTCTGAAATTTTGTTCCTTATCCCTCCAAGGACGCTTCTTACGAAACCCAATAAGCTCCGTCAATCCATGTTGACGACGCCAAGCATGGATACCCAACCAAAAATTACCTCCAACATGCCTAGAAAGGTGCACAACATAACTCGAAGTGCCATCCAAATCAACATGCACATCATGGAAATTTGTGACTTCTTTAGCAATCCCTTGTAGGACATCCATGAAAGCACCTACACCTGAAATATGAGGAGCAATTGTTTGTGATGTCCCCATCCTAGTCAGTGCAGCTGGTGACGAGGTTAGCCTATTATTTCGATCCTCGTAGGCTGACAGGTGTGTGCAGAGGATCATCTGAGGCAGTTACTCAGTGTTTTGTAGCTTCAGTATTGCAGTTGTTTCAGGTTGGGCCTTCGCAGAATCTTCCAGAGTGGATTTTTAGAAACTTTCTATTTTTAGAAAGTTAGGTCAGGCGGAAGCTGCTATTTTGGGCAGGGCACCTGGTTCAGCTGATGAGCTCGGAGTCGACCCAGTTCTTCAGTTTGACAGTCAGACGGAGAAATATTGGAGCATTTAATGATTTAACGATTAATTAATACTTTTGACTTTATATTAAAGTCACTTTATTAATTATTTAAATATTTAATTAAATTGGCCTATTATAAAGTATTTCTTATACTTTATAATAGAGTTAATATTTGATAAAGTGAATAATTATTATTCATTTAATGAGACGCCATTTAATTATTTATTATTTCTCCTAAGTCTAAAAAGGCGAATTTAATCATTTCATTAAATGATTATTAAAAGAGCTGTTGGGTCGAATTTCTCAAGGAAGTATATATTTACAGGAAAGACAAAATCGAACCATTATGTTATGTTATTCAACTTTGTCTTATTTTGCTCTGAGCATTGGAGTTTGCAAAACCCTAGGGTTTCAGCAGGCGATTCATTTCTGGAGAACGATACCTCTTCAGAGATTGGCATATTGAGACTGTGCAATACCAGTTGAAGATTGCATCTTGGTGACTTCATTCAGAGGTTACAGACTGAGCTAATAAATTCATTCATTCAGGGTTTAGCAGAGTTTATTCATCAAGCAATTGAGGCGATTCTTTCAGAGGCTTTCTACAGAGATCTGGCACCCATTCCAACAAAGCCGTACTATTTTCTTCTTGCTGCTGGGCCGTACAGTACTGTACTTGCAGGGCCGTACCTTTCATCTTTCCAGAAGAGAGCTTCCTTCTTCAGTTTCTGACAGGGGATTCAGTGCGCCTTGGTCTTTGGAGGATTCCTTGTTATTCTGAGTTGAAGGTCTGAGATCAGGAGACATTCATATCAAATTCTTTCAAATCTCTCATGCATGTTGCAGCCGCCACCAGGTTCTTTTCCAAATAGATTCATATTTTATTCATTGTTCAAATTTTATCATTGTAAAGGCTCTGCAAATTTAATAAAGTGGTGCGCCTCTATGTTCTGAACAATTTCCAAGTGTTTTCATTGTCATATGAATTTTTTATGAATTTTTCAAGCATTTCTTAGAAAATCGCAGCTTTCTAGTATTTTGCAAAAACCTTCAAAAATACAAAAAAAACATAAAACTTGCAAAAACAATATTCACAGTTAGGGTTTCGGGGTTGAGAACCACCAGGGTTCTTACAGTGGTATCAGAGCACAGATTTCTTGCCATCCTGTGCTTTTTCAGTTGCTTTTTCAAATACAGTGTGCTTTTTAGTTGCTTTTTCATGAGCAGAGATACTATTCACTATATTAAAGGCGTAGGGACAGGCAGAGCCGAGGATTGGACAGGTCCACCGATTCCAGAAGGTGAGACAGTGTCAAGTGTATTAGGCATTCACAGATCCAGCTCTAACAGTAGTGAAAACAGTGTTGCAACCCTAATGGCAGACCGTGAGATTCCTACAGAGACAGTTAGGGATTCAGGGAAAGCACATGCAGAGGGCGACATTACCGATGAGGAGTTTAGACGCAGGCATGATAACATGATGGACATGATGTCCCAATTGATGGGCACTATCAGACAGTATACGCCCACACAGCCTCATTATATACAGATTGGATAGACGAGCGGGACTACACCAGTAGATCAGCCTTTGGCATCAGTACCACGTCAGCCGTCGCCGATCTATCAGGAGCGTAGGCCAGGTCAGCCTACTTTCTTACCTAGAGAGACTCCACCTCAGACTCCGGGAGCAGAGCAGCAGGGGCAGCATCAGGAGTTTCAGCCACATAATGGCATGTCAGTAGCAGATGTGACGAGGTTTCATGGTGAGTACATGTCACTAGCACCTGAGATCAGGCAGGCATTATCATTTCATGAGTTTATGGATGTCTATAAACCCAGGGGAGGAGGCAGATTTGACCGTAGACCCCCTCAGCATCAGCAGCCGCAGCCACAGGTGAACAGGGATTTGCAGTATGCGGTTAGCAAGATTACCTTGCCATACTTTGATGGGTCTGATAAGACATCAGCGAGGTCTTGGGTCCAGAAATTGGACAACTACATATCACTGAGGCCTATGCAGGAGGATGAGGCCATTAAGTTTGCTACTTTGCATCTTGATGGAATAGCGCATGATTGGTGGCATCACGGCATGTATACGCTTGGCCATCATGCAGTTAATACTTACTAGGAGTTCACCAGCAGGCTCATAGAACGCTTTGATAAGAAGGATCCGGAACTTTATTTCAGAGAGTTAGCTCAGCTCAGGCAGACAGGTAGTTTGGATTCTTACATTGGTGAGTTTCAGAGAGTGGCAGTCATGGTGACTGGTATTTCAGAACGGAGACTCATTATACTCTTCGTTGAGGGTTTGACAGAACCTATGAGAGGTTGGGTAAAGGCTTTTGACCCTCCTACCCTTCAGGAGGCCATGAGGAAGGCGCGAAACATGGAACTTGCAGCACCTCGCAGCAAGTTCAATTCAGGGTCAACACCATACACTAGGCCTAATAGGCCTTTTGATAGAAATAATGACAGGAATAAGCCTTTTGACAGAAGGAAGGATCAACCGGATCCTAAGAGACAGAATGCACCACCCTTTGACCGAGAAACATTGAACGAATTGCGGAAGAAAAAGTTATGTTTCTGGTGCAAGGCACCCTATGATGAAAAACATGTGTGCCCACTTCGTCCTAAGGTCAAAAATAATCAGATGGAATGGTTTTATGAGGGCGAAGAGCAATCTGATCTGTCAGACCAGCAAGCTGATTCCGAGCCTTCAGATGATGACAGGTCCGAAAATGAGGGTGAACACGAAGGTGGAAGGAAGCTACAGGAAGCCCATTTGACTAGCCTTCAGAGAGATGGTTCGTTTAGACTTCGCGGGCTCCTAGCAGGTCAGAAGGTGATCACATTACTGGATACTGGTGCTACACACAATTTCATTGATGCACGATTGGTGGAGAGACGTGGCATTCAGACAGAGGCATTTGAGGGTATTCGAGTCAAGGTGGCTGATGGGTACACTCTCAGATGTGACCGAAAGATTACTGATCTTCCGATGCGACTGAACAACTATGAATTCAAGACTGAATTCTATGTTGTTAACATGGGAGATACTGATGTGGTGTTAGGGATGGCATGGTTGCACGATTTGGGTGAGTTCACACTCAATTTGCGTGACATGGAGATGAAGTTCAAGGTTGATGGGAGACCTCATGTCATCAAGGCTATTCGAGACAGTAATCTGAGGATGGTTTCATTCAGGCGGATGGAGAGGCTCATTCGTCACGATATGGTTGACTAGGGCAGAGTGCATGTTGATGCCAGCCCAGCAGAGCAGCAGAAGGGTGAGTACCACCCTGACATTCAGATCTTGGACTAAACACTCCAAAGTGTTTAGTGACATTCCACCTGGTAGACCTCGAGACAGAGGCACCGAGCATATCATTGAGTTGGAGGAGTGCAAAGCCCGTTATGATCACTCCCTACAGACATCCGAAACGACTCAAGGATGAGATAGAGAAGACCATCAACGAGTTGTTAGCTATGGGGCATATTAGACCTAGCAAGTCACCTTTTGCTTCATCGGTTGTATTGGTGAAGAAGGATGGATGGATCACTTCGGATGTGCATTGACTACAGGCAGCTCAACAAAAGAACAATTAAGAATAGGTACCCTATTCCACGCATTGATGAGCTGATTGATGAGTTGCACGGAGCTATCTTCTTTACGAAGATTGATTTGAGATCAGGGTACCACCAGATTCAGATGAGGGAGCAGGATATTGAGAAAACCGCTTTCAGGTGTCATTGCGGTCACTTTGAGTTCTTGGTTATGCCCTTCGGTCTAACCAATGCACCTGCCACCTTTCAGGCGACTATGAACAGGGTTTTCAGTTCTCAGTTGAGGAGATTTGTGTTAGTCTTCTTCGACGACATTTTGGTTTATAGCAGGTCATGGGAGGAGCATCTGGCTCACTTAGATGCAGTCTTGGGTATCTTGGCAGACGAGTCTTTCTATGCTAAGGAATCCAAGTGTGAGCTCGGTATGGAGGAGTTGTTGTATCTGGGGCACATCATCAGTGCCAAGGGAGTGAGTATGGACCCTGAAAAGGTCCGAGCGATAGTTGAGTGGTCGGTACCTGAGAACCTTACGCAACTCAGAGGTTTCATTGGGTTGTGTGCATTTTACAGGAGATTTGTTAGTGGGTTCTCCGTCCGCGCCGCACCCTCTTGACTTGACAAGAAGGGGCTTTTATGGTCACCAGTAGCGAGGGAGTGCTTTGTGAGTTCAAAGGTGATCATGACTTCATGTCCGGTGCTAAGCGTTACTGACTTCTGAAAGTCATTTGATTTATTTTGTGATGCTTGAGGAGAGGAGCATTAGATGCGTTTTGATCACCGAGGCGACATCTATGCATTGAGGCGAGAGCTCGGGGAGTCACGAGAGATTTTCTGATATTTATGACAAGAGATGTTAGCCGTATGCATGCTTTGGCTAGAGATTCGAATATACTTGGTAGGCAGCAAATTAAGTGTCCGTACAGACCATAATAGCCTGAAACATTTCCTTGGACAGCGAGACTTGAATGAGAGGCAGCAAAAATGGGTCAATAAACTGCAGTCGTATGACTTTGATATCACCTTCATTAAGGGGAAGCAGAATGTCATAGCTGACGCTTTGTCTCACAGACCTCAGTTGAATGCCATGGCACAGATCACAGAGGATTGGAGGCACCGGATTATTGCTGAGTATGCTAAGAACCCATGGGCTTCTAGCATTGTTAATGAAGACGAAGCGGGCAGCGAGTATACTATTGTAGATGACTTGATCATTTACAAAGGGCGGATTTTTCTAGTTCCTGACTCTGAGGTGAGGATTACAGTTTTGAGAGCCTTTCATGATCTTCCTATGGCGGGCCATCCCGGGTACTATAAGACATATAAAATGGTTCGGGAACGGTTTACTTGGAAAGGGCTGAAAATTGATGTGTTACGATATGTTCGAGAGTGTTCTGTCTGCCAGCAGAACAAGCAGGAGCACACTTATCCTGCTGGATTGCTCCAGCCACTTCCGATACCTGATAGGAAGTGGGAGTGTTTATCGATGGACTTTATCACGGGTTTGCCGAAAGCCCAGGGTAAAGATTGCATCTACATAGTGGTTGATCGGTTGACTAAATACGCACACTTTTTCCTGATTACTACTACTTTCACAGCATCGTAGACTGCAGAGTTATTTTTCAGAGAGGTATTCCGGCTGCATGGGTTGCCTCGGACGATAGTCAGCGATAGAGACAGTCGGTTCATGAGCAACTTTTGGCAAGAGTTGTTCAGGCTTTGTGGGACCGAACTGACACCGAGTACCAGCTACCATCCGCAAACAGATGGACAGACAGAGATTGTCAATAAGTGGGTGGAGGGTTATTTGCGTAATTATATAGCTGGTCAGCAGAGAGCTTGGGTGAGATGGATCTACTTGTGCGAGTATTGTTATAACTCGACTCACCATATGACGATACAGATGACCCCCTTTATGGCTTTGTACGGGTATGAAATTAACCTTTTAGTTGATATTGAGTGATAGCCAGTCTCTGCGAGTCGCGGGGATATATTCTGCAGTCGGTGAGGGACATTTTGGTCTCCGGAGACAATATCAATGAACCTGAGAATGTCAATGAAGCCGATGAAATCGAGGAAGGGTGGCCGTGCGAGGTGGGTGATATGGTGTACCTCATGTTGCAGCCATATCGTCAGTCTACTCTGCGGAAGAGTGGGGCTGAGAAGCTGAAGCCTCGCTACTATGGTCCATTTCGTGTTGTCAGATGAGTGGGCGAGGTTGCTTATGAGTTGGACTTGCCGGCTGATAGCAAGGTCCATAATGTGTTTCACGTTTCTCGCCTGAAAAAGGCATTGGGTCAGCATGTGATACCCTCTCCAGTTTTGCCACCCCTTGATGACGAAGGGAAACTGATATTAGTACCTGAGGCCATCCTCGAGATGAGAGAGAGACACCTTGGTCGTGTGATCGGGAATATCGATCAAGTGGAGATTTGCGATTGAGGATGCTACATGGGAGTTAGGAGATCTTCGGCATCGAGGAAGTTGAAGTTAGCGGAGACAGCAATAATTCGGGGAGAGTATTGTGATGTCCCCATCCTAGTCGTAGCGGTAGTGATATGGGAATTTAGCCTATTATTCCCGATCCTAAATGAAATTTGTGGTGTGTCACCGAAGGATCATTTGAAGCTTTGAGTATTAGCAGTTGTTTCAGGTTGGGCCTTCGCAGAATCTTCGAGAGTGGATTTTTAGAAACTTTCTATTTTTAGAAAGTTAGGTCAGGCGGAAGCTGCTATTTTGGGCAGGGCACCTGGTTCAGCTGATGAGCTCGGAGTCGACCCAGTTCTTCAGTTTGACAGTCAGACGGAGAAATATTGGAGCATTTAATGATTTAACGATTAATTAATACTTTTGACTTTATATTAAAGTCACTTTATTAATTATTTAAATATTTAATTAAATTGGCCTATTATAAAGTATTTCTTATACTTTATAATAGAGTTAATATTTGATAAAGTGAATAATTATTATTCATTTAATGAGACGCCATTTAATTATTTATTATTTCTCCTAAGTCTAAAAAGGCGAATTTAATCATTTCATTAAATGATTATTAAAAGAGCTGTTGGGTCGAATTTCTCAAGGAAGTATATATTTACAGGAAAGACAAAATCGAACCATTATGTTATGTTATTCAACTTTGTCTTATTTTGCTCTGAGCATTGGAGTTTGCAAAACCCTAGGGTTTCAGCAGGCGATTCATTTCTGGAGAACGATACCTCTTCAGAGATTGGCATATTGAGACTGTGCAATACCAGTTGAAGATTGCATCTTGGTGACTTCATTCAGAGGTTACAGACTGAGCTAATAAATTCATTCATTCAGGGTTTAGCAGAGTTTATTCATCAAGCAATTGAGGCGATTCTTTCAGAGGCTTTCTACAGAGATCTGGCACCCATTCCAACAAAGCCGTACTATTTTCTTCTTGCTGCTGGGCCGTATAGTACTGTACTTGCAGGGCCGTACCTTTCATCTTTCCAGAAGAGAGCTTCCTTCTTCAGTTTCTGACAGGGGATTCAGTGCGCCTTGGTCTTTGGAGGATTCCTTGTTATTCTGAGTTGAAGGTCTGAGATCAGGAGACATTCATATCAAATTCTTTCAAATCTCTCATGCATGTTGCAGCCGCCACCAGGTTCTTTGCCAAATAGATTCATATTTTATTCATTGTTCAAATTTTATCATTGTAAAGGCTCTGCAAATTTAATAAAGTGGTGCGCCTCTATGTTCTGAACAATTTCCAAGTGTTTTCATTGTCAAATGAATTTTTTATGAATTTTTCAAGCATTTCTTAGAAAATCGCAGCTTTCTAGTATTTTGCAAAAACCTTCAAAAATACAAAAAAAACATAAAACTTGCAAAAATAATATTCACAGTTAGGGTTTCGGGGTTGAGAACCACCAGGGTTCTTACATTGTTGTCATCAAAACCATCCCCAAATAATGATTAGTATAATATATAACATCACTCAATCGAAAGGATGGATTGTCAAACATGTAGATGTCATGTATGGTTGACCCCCTTGAAGAGTCACCCCTCTTGGGTGAAAAGACACTTTGGCAAGGTATAAATAGAGGTTTGTTTGAGAGTTAGAAAGCAAGCAATTTTTGAATATTATTCATATGAAGAGCAGAAATGAAAAGATATTTGAGCAGATTTACAAAAGATATGTGTGCAGATTTATAAGAAATTTTTAGTATCAATTTTGTGAAAAGAGGAGAAATAAAAGGAAGACATTTGGCAGATTTATGAGAAAATTGTTGAAGATACATGGCAGATTTATGAGTAAATTGTTGAAGATTTTATGATAGATTCATGAGCAGATATATTGCACATTTATGAGCAGACATTAAGGTAGAAATATTTGTGGAAGCAATGCATTTTTGTAATCAGATTTGTGAGTGAATTCATTTCAATATTTAAATCAGATTTGTGATCAGATTTTGAGGAAAGATAGTGCCATATTTATGATTAAATTTTGTGAAAAAAATTGCATGACAGTGATTAGATTTGGAAGGAAAATTGTGATTTGAGTTTGGATCAGATTTGTGTTTGAATCAGATTTGAGATTGAATCAGATTTGGATGGAGTTATTCATATCAGCGATAGAACAATTAATAGATTGAAGCCTATCAAATAGAGGTTGGAGCCTCTTGCTGGGTTGGAGCTCAGTTTGTGTAAAGATTGGAGTCCTTAATAGGTTGAAGCCTATCAAGTAGAGGTTGGAACCTCTTTCTGGGTTGGAGCTCAATTTGTGTAGAGATTGGATTCTCTAGTAGGTTGGAGCCTACAAAGAAGAAGAAGATTAATCTATAATATATATGCAATATTTTGCTATGGTTTTTTCCCGAAAGAGCTTCCACATAAATCGTGTGTTCTTAATTGTTAGATCTTGCATATGTGTGGTTGATGTGATTGATTGAATTTTGAAAAGTAAAAGTTTGTATTATATTGATTCAACCGACCCCCCTCACCCCCCCTCCCAATATAACCATGTGCTCATCAATAAATACTTCAATGGTTCAACCAACATAGCTCCGATTTGGGTGAAGAACTGTCATGTCCCTGATTTGGAGCAATAAGGAGAATTCATTAAGTTAATTATTTGTAAGGTTTTCCAATGTTTGGTTTTCCAACGTCTAGTTTGGTTTTCCAACGTTTGGTTTTCTAGCATCTGGTTTGGTTTTCCAGCGTTTGGTTTTCTAGCATCTCGTTTGGTTTTCCAACATGGTGGCCTTATATTTAATTAATTTAATATAAAGTGACTTAAAATAAATATTATATCATAAAGTCACTTAAGTAATAAATAATATTATTTCTAGAAGCTTCTTGGAGACTTGTTGAGAAATCTATTTAAGAAGTTGTTGGCTAAGCATTTGAACACATTTGATTTGGTTATCATTTCTTATTACCTGCGTGGTAAATAGCTGAAGCTAAATGCTTAGCATTCGCTCGAGGGTTTGAAGACTCTAGAGTGCCAGGTTCGGTTGTGAAAGATCAACCCTAGCTGGAGTTGAGAAATCCATTCAAGGTTTCTACTTGCGCTTCATTGGAGAATTTACAGGTGCAGTAGTTGTTGTATTACTGCCATCATCATTCCATTGCAGTAGCTGATGTATTACTGCAAATATTCTTGGAAGAGTTCATTGTGCAGATTCGACTGTGGCAAAATTTAATGGCCTAGGGCCAAGTTTTGGGAGATATAGGGATATACAATTTTGAAAGAAAATATCAATATCTGGTTAAGGGTTCGATTTTTGCAGTTTCACTGAAGAAATTGACAACACTTAAAGGTTGTGGGATAAAGACAAAGCAATCTGCCGCCAGCTTGTTAGGAGGAAATTCGCTATATTAGAAGGTGTTCGATTATTCAGATAAAGAAAGACAAAACTGGTGATTTGTTAGGTCATTAGCAAATAAAGACAGAGGTAAAGGCTGATGCCGTAGTAGATAAGAAAAAAATAGCAAAGTGACAAGTTCTAAAGACAAATTGATATGCTGAATGACAAACGATTATTTTAAGGTGTCGCTCCAAGACGAGATTTTATCGGTCTACTTAGATATCGATTAATCTTGATTTGCTAGATAAAGCTGTCACCTTGCTTAAAGAGATCGATAGCTATTTTTGAAGATTATTGGGAACTGAAGGATAATCGCGCCAAGTGTTAGTGACGGGTCAGGAAGATATACTTTATCATATACTCATTTGGAGCTTATGAGCATCATCGACTTTGCATTTATAAAGGGAGATGATTTCTTATTTGTTGGCCTGGCAGAATAGGGAGTATTGTCTTCTTCAATAAAGACAAAATTTGTGTATGAAGGCAACCAACATATCAGCAATAATAGAGGAAGGGCATTTTATCAAAGGATTTGGAGTCTGCCGCCAAAAGAGTCAGGAGCTGCTTCGCATTCCAATGCACCCCTACACAAGAATTTGCATTCCATAACTTTCACTGGCAGAGCAAAGATGACGTGGAATAGTATTTGTCTTTTTTGAAGGAGAAATAAGCCGCAACATACTTGAAGGTAGCGCGATTTACTAAGTCCCAAAAGGAAATTGATTGCCATTTGGAGTCTAGAAGGATCGTGGCACATCTCTTAGAGGAGGCGCAATATCTTCAGCACCCAAATATCAAGAATGTGGATCTTGTAAACAAGGATCGCTGCTGATATCTTATTCTAGGTTCTCATAGTTATTGCAAATATTATTTGTAATTGTATCTTCATTCATTAGAATGCTGGTAGTGAAGTCGTTGTCAGCACAGGCAATGTTATTTGCATTATAATTGCATATCATATGATGAATATATTTGAGACTGCACCATAGTTATGAGAGTACAAGTTGGCATTGCCAATATATAATTGTAAATCATTGGCAAAGATTGAAATCAGTCATTAGCTGTCTTATACTAGAGTTTTTGAACTGCATGGTAATTGTATGTTGAAATGTCAGTATGCTGCAATTGAATATTTACATGCATCTTCAGCCATCTTTTGGTTTGGGGAATTAGAAATTACTTGCAAAGCATTTCTAGTTGCAATTAGAGTTTTGTAGCATTGTTTGATTGAGTCACAATATGCTTATATGCTTGCTGGTCTGAAGTTTCAGTTTGATAATGCTAGCTTGAAATGACTTCAAATATGTTTGAAATGCTTGCAAATGACTTCCAAGATATCTAAGCAAAGAACTAATGCAAATGCAACTCCTTTTGTCTTTTCAAATGCAATATAAATGATTTCTACATGTAATATGTGCATCTACAGCCAATTGGCATTTTAACAAACAATTGGCATACAAACTAATATGCTGGAAATAGATGCTTTCAAATTGTCATTACATCAAACATATTGCACATAACTTATATCTCCTTCATTGATTGACAACTTGCTTTACAATGCTAAATAGATAGCCAAGACTCTTGGCAACGAAATATGCAACTAATAAGAAATCTGAGTACAATGGCAATCTGATATAGATGTTCACTTACAGCAGCAATAACTACTATTTTAAATGCTTTGAATGTTGCAAATGAAGTAGAAGAACCTGATTACAAGGAGTGCCTTTGATAGAAGATGATGTAGCAGCAATTATCAAACAAAATGATCTTCTCTATAATCCAAATCGAACCTTCCTAGCAGCCGCCCCTGTTCTGACTTGCAGCAATTAATATAAATTATTTGCAGCCTCTTTCATCTTCAAAATGTATCTAAAATCATCTCCATGTCATGGAAATTTGATGCCAAAAATACCAGCTACTAGCAAAATCGTGGTTCTTCAACAAGCTGCTATGTTGACTAAAAATTATATCAGAAATTCATATCATGCCAAATTCGTCCCAAATGATGATTAAATGATGTGATTTCAATCTGCAATTATGCCCTAATCAAATCTCCACAATTTGGTACCAATTGAAGATCTTCCTCAAATGGAAAACCACAATACATCAGCTGTAGTTTACCATGAAGAATATGGTTGCAACAATAAATCAGTTGTTGCAACCATAGTTGGAAAACTCGCCTAAAACTCGCGAGTTTTTTTTCCAAACAAGTAATAACGAGAACTCGCAAAAAAAAACTCGCCGACTTTTGGGTTGGAAAACTCGCCTAAAACTCGCGAATTTTTTTTCCAAACGAGTAATAACGAGAAGAACTCGCAGAAAAAAACTCGCCGACTTTTTGGCGAGTTTTTCACAAGAAGTCGGCGAGTTTTTAAAAAAAACTCGCGCGCTCAGACTATGAAGTCCGCCGGCTGCCAAAAGGTCATTGCATTTCTTTTTTTTGAGTTTCTTTCACTCTTGGCAGAGCAAAAACGGAGTTTAGAGCATTTTGCACCATTTTTTAGTGATTTTACGTTGAGGAGACGAGATTTGAAGGAGGATTTCATCGGATTTCAAAGGCAAATTGGATTTCCAGGTAGGTTTTCTGATTTTGCTTGTTCTTTCTTTTTTATTTATTTTTTCTTCATTTTTGTTGATTGTATGTTTTAAAAACATCATGAATGAATTGTAAAATAGATTTAAATACATTTATATTGTTGAAAAGAAGATTTAGATTCATCAAAACAAGAATTTGTGACACTTTTTTTCTGATTTTTTCTCATATTTTGCTGATTTTTCATTTTTTTGAAATTTTCTTCAAACCCTTGTTTGTTTTTTTTAATTTGATTCTTCTTGTTTGTTGAAAACATGTTTAAAATCATATATTAGCTTAAATTGTTTCTAATTTAAAGTAATTTTCTATTTTTTACATTTTTTTGTAACCCTAGTTTATTAATTTCTTTTTTTAATCCAATTTTTTTGATGAAAATGATTAGAATCTTAGATTAGTAATCTATATTGATTTAATCTATATGTTTAGAATCTTAGATTACTAATTTAAAGTAATCTATGTTGATTTAATCTAATTTAGCTTGTTTTAAAATTTTCTATCAAAAAACTAACAAGTTGTGCTTTCACTTTTGTGTGTGTACTTGTAGGTAAATTGATAATGGCTTCTGAATCCGCTTCTACCCCTACCTCAGCCCCATCCATGCCTACGAGTGGGGAATATGTAGGCACTCGTCCAGCAGGAGCTAGAGATCCTGCTTGGAAATATGCATATGAAGGACCAGAATCTTGAACAGTGTATTGCATTAGGTGTAAAACTGTATACAGTGGAGGCATCAATCGCCTCAAATAGCACCTTGCAGGCATCCCTAGACGTGATGCTAAGGAGTGCATAAACACCAATGAGGAAATAAAAAGACAAATGAATGCAATACTTTCCGCTGCAGAAGAAAAAAAGGTGCAAAGAGCGAAGGCAAAAGAGGCAATGCAAGCTGCCATAGCTTCTTCTCAAGGTGTTGCAGTCAACCTTGAGTCACTGTCAGATGATGATGATATAGCAGCCGACATAGTGGGATCTCTTCGTGGTCCACGTGTGCGAAGGCAACCGCTGCAACCCACCACCGCCTCCATCCCTTCGAGTACCTCTAGTAGAGTACCAGGGTCAAGATCAACACCTACAGGCACAACCACTGTAACAGCCCGATCCTTCGGTAAAATTAAAATTTTCATAATTTATATCCTACAAGTATGTAAACGTGTTAATCATGTCATTGCAATAGAATTTTTCTTTTTCTTTATTGACAAAACATGAACAAATTGCCATATTAATATACAACAAAGATTCCCTTTCAATATAATAACTTCACATGTACATGAAACAAGAATACGTACCTTAACTAACATAGCTCCAATGAGCTTTAGAACAAATAGTTGTAAGAAGGTCCAGGAATTCGTCCTGTCAAGTCTTGGATCATCAGTCGGGTGTTCGTGGAGGAGAAACATCACTCGGGCGCTTTTCCGCCAACCACGGACATATAATGCGGTCCCCCGCACGATCATTTTGCAATGAACGGCCCTCCCTTCGAAGAAGAGATTGGTTGGGTAACCTTTAATGACTACCAACTGGACATAGTGCTGTGATTCTACAAAACTAGCTTTCGTGCTAACGGCAAATCACAAACTAGGTTGTATTTCGGAATCACGGTGAACTGACAGTGTAGTACTACAACTAAATGGTTCCTTACACTACTTTGGCCAAAGTGTTTACGTTCAATGAAGAACATAGGTCCTATGTCACATTCACTTGCCAGGTTCAACTTGACTTGAGGCTATCTTAGTTCTACGCGTAGGTTGGTCTATCGGGGTAGTCCGTACCCTAGACTTCCTACAACAACCTAACTACTGGAATGACGAACATTTTAGCAAGTTACTACAACTAACGCCTTATTTCAGGATATTCACATCCTAGGAATACAATAACTTAACTAAGTTGTTTAGTATCTGGTTGAAGTATATAACTTGCAAATGTTCTCGATTCAATCCTAGTAACTAGTATCTTATACACAAGCATATGCTCCATATATAGAGCCATTATCTACTATGCAGAATTGCTTTCCATTATCTAATGTAAACCGTACACCAATGACAACAAAAGCCGTGAAAAGACTACATACATGAGACAACTTATCACATGTTTTAAGAAACTTTTTATTCTTTCTTATTCAATCTTAAGTCAACCAGTTATTCAAACATTTTCCTATTCAGTCATGACTATAATTCAGAGTTTTATCAGATTACTTTTGAATATCAGGAAAATATGTAAAAGTAAGAATTTAGCATGCCTGATTAAGCTTTCCAGAATTTTGGAAGGAAACTCCTTCTCTTGCCTTCACCCAGATGGCTTTCAGCTTGAGTCTTGAAACAATTACCCAACACAGCAAACTAGCAATTCCTGATTACTGCTCTCTTATTCAGAGATTACTTCAAACTAGCAATTTCTGACTACTGCTCTCTTATTCGGAGATTTCTTCATATTAACAGAATAAACTTAACAATTTCCTTACTAAGGCGAATTCACTTTTTAGCTACAAAATGCTCTAGGAAAACTTGATTGTAAATTCGTGAGAATATGAATGCCAAACGCAGGTATTTATAGGATTGATTTTTGAACTGATTTCCTCCTTCTATGGCGCCAGAACTGCCAGCAAGTTGTGGAATGTTTCAAACTAGAAACGTGTTGCATTAAGGCGAGGGTTTCGACCTCCATTTTTGACAGCAATGGTGTTTGTTTCAATTCGAAATTGTTCAGTTCGTTAAAAACGCGACAGCTCTTATTCTGGTGCGTTTTTGCTGCTAGATTAGATGACAAGTTTACATTTAAGACTTTTTCCTTGCTCTAATGGCGTCCACATCCATTTTCTTGCTAAGTATGAATCCGTTTGACAGATTCCAAACGTCTGCCCTAACCGCGCGAATCTCCTGCGCGTTTTTCTATTTTCATTCGCCATTTTTACGGCTGAGTTCTTTATTTCGAATTTTGCTCAATAATGTTTTAATACATTTCAATACAAATGTGACGCATTTGCTGAAGGCTCAGAATTGAAGTTTAAAAATTCAACGCAATGAAGTATTCTTAATACTTAGAGAAAATCGCGATTTTTATTCTCCTCCACGATTTTGTCTTATAAAATGATAATTCCTATTTCATTTTGATTATAAAACTTTTATTTAAGTATATTTATATATATTTTATTCTATTAAAATATCTACATAATATAGTTTTTAATTGTATAATTATTTAAATTAATAATTTAAATAATATCGTATACCTTTATAAACTATATTATATTTATATTTTAATAAAATATTAATATATAATTATACTTCTTTATACCTGTACATATATAAATTCAGAGGCATAATATCGTTATTATATATAATTCAATCATCATGTTAGCTGTGGGTACGTATACTTGTATATATATTTATATATATATATTATACGTATAAGTATCCATAAATACATTTATATCGACACACACGTATGGCATATCCATCTGCTTAATACGTTTGTATCGACATGAATGTACTTATGGGTACTTGTACATATCGTATTCGTATGTATATATGTACAAATACACATATCCACCTCTAACCAGAACTTATTACTTATAAGGTTATACTGGCAAGCATCACTTGTTTACACATTCATAAGAAGACACGACTCCTAATGATATTGGACAAGCCTACGGATGACTTACCTTTAACCAGAACAATGACTTAGCTTACTCAGTTCTAAGGTTTGTGTGTATGTCCAGTTGGTATCCATTACTGTTTACCCGACCAAGTTCTTCCCCGAGTGATATCTCTCCTCTGCCTGGAGGTATGAACCTGTTTCCTGCATATCATGACATGACAACGGGAGTCATATGCTCAAAACAAAGCAGAATACATGAACATTTCAAAAGTCAGATTATTCACAAAACAATAACCTTCTATTCTCTTTTATGCAGTATTTCACCAAGAATAACATCAAATGAAACAACATTCATATTGAAAACAAGGTACATGCATCATTAATTCATCTCCAATATTTATATTTACTCTATCTAGTAATGGTAAATTGTAACGTCACAATTTGGGATGTAACAACCACGAGTTCACGCATTGGTGATTTTTTTGTGCCTAGAAACACACCTGGTGCACAACCTTCTTTAGAGGCAACTGGGTGGAATAAGGAGGTGCATGAGCATGCAGATATTGCTTGTGCCGATTTTTGGTACTTCAACAACATCCCTTTCAATGTGGCAAGCTCACCTTACTGGCAAAATTTGGTGACCGCATTGACAGTTGCAGGGAAAGGCTACAAGGCACCTTCGCGCAAAGACTTGAGTGGGAGGTTAGTTTATATTCTTTAAGTTTAATTTATGTTTTTTAAGTTTAATTTATGATTAATTTAAGCTATTTTTTTGTTTACAAATTAAAACTGTGTACTTAATTTTTGTTACATCCCAAATTGTGACGTTACAATTTACCATCACTAGATAGAGTAAATATGAATTATGGAGGTGAATTAATGATGCTTGTACCTTGTTTTCAATATGAATGTTTTTTCATTTGATGTTATTCTTGGTGAAATACTGCATAAAGGAGAATATGAGGTTATTGACTTGTGAATAATCTAACTTTTGAAATGTTTCATGTATTCTGCTTTGTTTTGAGCATATGACTCCCGTTGTCGTGCCACGGTGTGCAGGAAACAGGTTTATACCTCCAGGCAGAGGAGAAATATCACTCGGGGAGGAACTTGGTCGGGTAAGCAGTAACGAGAACCAAATGAGCATACACACACGTTAGTATAGGTTCTGAGAAACCAAGTTAGTTATGTTGGTCTAGATAAGTCATCCTTAGACTTTTGGAGTTATGATTACTTCCTTGTGCTTTGCAAGTGATGATTACTTGTTAGTCTGACTTACTATGCTTTGACCTTAGTGTGGAAAACGTGAATGATTATATGTTAATAGGTTGAGTGAGTATGCGTATACATGTATATAATGTACACGTATCCATATGTATATACATGTCAATACATACGTATGCTTGGCAGATGGATAAGCCCATACATACGTGTCGACATGGTATACATACATTTACGTGTACACTGCGTACAGTGATGTACATATACATACCCACGTTACCTATTTCCTGTGAATAATAATATTTTATTAGAATTTACATATAATCATATTTATAAGAAATACGTATGTATGCATATTGAAAGTATGCTGACTGGCTCGCAATATACATATGTAACAACTAATACGTATAAGTGTAAATAATTAAATATGTAAATGTTCATATATTTAATAAATATATACGTATATATTTATATTATAGTTTTACTTAAATATATATATGTATATATGTAAATATATTTAAATAGTAATATTTAAATATATATATATATACATATATATCGGAGTAAATAAATCTATAATAAAAATATATAAACATATATATTAAATATATAAGAATAATTGAATTTAATATTATTACCTTAAGTGATTTAGGAAATCAATTTTATATTACTTTGGGTAATTCTGGAAATTGAATTTTAAAATACCTTGGTAAAATTGTAAAACGATTTTTACTTTGCATAGTTAAAATCTCTATTGAAAACTTTATTGCGAACTATGAAAATTATTGCAAAAGTCAATTAAGGAAATACTCAAACCCTTTAACTATTAAAAATCGATTAATTTCATTGGGGGCCTTAAATCATTTTTAAAGCAACGCAATCTCATGAAATATCACGGGAAAAACTTTGTTGGGAAATATTGCGTTGAAGACTTTATTAAAACATTTGAAAATGTTAAAAATAAATAAAATGAAGCTTGCGTTGGAAGGAAAAATTGCGCCTGAGCATACGGGATGGGAGAAATGGTCTAAGGAAAAGGTGCGAATGCGGAAAAATGGCAGGCGAAATCCATTCATTCTTGACCTTTTCTCCTGAAACGGATTTTCAAAACAGATTTCTTCAAATCGCCCCTAAATCTGAGTACGCCTGGGAGGTGTCAAACTAAGGAATTCCACCATGTGAGAGTTGATTTGTTCTTGATTTGCTGTCAGCAAAAGAGGATGACTTGCCTCTGATTTTCGCCACTTTTTGCAGTTGAAGCATTCAAAACCCTGCTGGCAGTTTAAACGCCATTAAAAGAGGGAATTGGTTGAGCAGGAACACTATATATGAGCCGCCCCTGTTCATTCTAAAACACAATTTATAATTCGACTTTGCTCTCATTTTAAGAGTTTCAAAATATTTTCTGAGTGATTCTCTTTAGCTGTGAATGAGTTTTATTATTGCTAAGAGAAGCTTTTCATATTTTCTGAGAGCATATTTCACCATTTGCTGAGAGACATCCTCTGCATATTATCTTCACCATTTCTGAGTTCACAGTAAGAAGTTGAGATTACTTTTCAGCTGTAGCAAGTGATTAATTTCTGAGGAAGAGTTTGAGACTGGTCTGAGAGTGCTGGAAGTCTTTTGTTGGAGGTCTGAGGAGCTGCAAACACATTCAAGGTCATCCTCAAAAGGGAAAAGGCATATACCAGGCATGCTGTTTCTTCTTTCATGTTCTAGAGTGTATTTCTTGATATATATCGAAAAAGAGTAAATACTGAATGTGCATAGTTAGGGATTTGCATTGAGTTCAATACTCCAGTTAAGATAAACAAGAAATGGTTCTATGTTGCACCATGTAAGTAAGTTACCTTAAGGAATAGCTATGCATGTTTTTTGAAGTGTATACCTGATAGCATAAGCGTGTGTTTTGCATTAAAGTGTGAATTATGTAAGAACTCCATATAAGGAGTATATAGGGATTCAATGCTTAAGGGATTGTGGAAAAGGGAATATATGAGTAAAGAGCTTAGGGGATTAATTTACTTATCTTACATTAAGGAGAAATAATGGAAAAAGTTAAAAGGGATGGATTTATTTATTTGCATTTTGAATGACTAGTGCATGTTGTGTATGATCTCTGTATATGGAGGATACGTAGATGTAATTATTATCTACTAGGATCGAAATGAAGGCAGAATCAAGTAAAGTCTTTTAGCTTAAGTTATTAGGATAACTGAGACAAGCTAAGTACTCTTAGGATAAAGATTTCCTAATTAGGAGGATTGATATAAGACACTTGTAGACTGTTTCATTTCTAGTAGGTTCGTATGATTGTAGGATGTCTGGGGTGATAGATTCATGCATTAAAAGACAAAACCTATGCGTAGAGTAAGGAAGCCTCAAGTCAAATTGGCCCTGAGTAGTGTTTATGATAGATGACCTTCATTCGAAGTACTGAATGAGAATACTTTGGCCAAAGTAGTGAAAGGTACGACATCCACTTAGGAGTGAGATAGTTGAGACTACACTGTCAGTTCATTGTGATCCGAGTACTAGATCGAGATTGTGAAATAGCAAGGTTCTAGTTGTGTAGGACACAGCACTATGCTCAGTTGGTAATCGTTAAAGGATACCCTACCAATCTCTTCTTCGAAGGGAGGGCCATCTATCTAACGATAGGTGTGTGGGGACCGCATTATAAGTCCGTGGTTGGCGGAAAAGTGCCCGAGTGATGTTTCTCCACAAGCGGCCGATGTACCAAGATTTGAAAGGGCGGACTCCTGGACCTTCTTACTTCTATTTGTGCAAAAGCTTACGAGCTATGTATGTAACTGTATTACTTTTGAACTCTGATTTATATTTGCAATGAAAATGGAATTCGTGTGGAAAAATATTGTAACTTGTACGTATTTATCAATAAAGAAAGGAAATTTTTATTGTATCATCTTTGTTACTTGTTACCTTTACATGTATAAGGTGAGAATTGGAAAATTTTAATTTACGCAGAATTGGGTCGTACAATTTCACTTTGTACTTGTAGGTTGCTTTCTAATGCAACTGAAAGGGCAAGGGCAGCAATAGAAGAACAAAGAGAAGAATGGAAAAAATATGGCTGCACTATACTTTCTGATGGGTGGACGGATGGAAAAAACCGTACCATCATTAATTTTTTGGTTTCTTGCAAAAATGAGGTGGTGTTCTTGAAATCCGTGGATGCCTCCAGCATAGTAAAAAATGCAGAAAATTTGGCTAGAATGTTGGAGCAAGTGTGCATGGAGGTTGGGCTTGAAAATGTGGTGCAAATCATAACTGACAATGCAGCAGCATATGTGGCAGCAGGAAGAATCCTCCAAGATAAACACTACACAATTTTTTGGACACCATGTGCTGCCCATGTCCTTGACCTTCTTTTGGAGGACATAGGCAAATTAGATTGGGTCACACCGATTGTAGAGGATGGAAGGAGGATCACTAAATATATCTACAATCACCCTTGGGTTCTCAGCTTGATGAGGGAGCACACCAAAGGGAGAGAATTGGTGAGACCTGGTGTGACAAGGTTTGCAACGGTTTTCTTAACGTTGCAAAGCATTCTTGGTGCTTTGACGGCTTTGAAACAAATGTTTGTGAGTCAAGCATGGGTAGACTCACCTTATTCGAAGAAGCCAGAAGGAGAAAGAGTTCAAAACATTGTCTTCGAGCCCCTCTTTGCACAAAGAGCAACAGAGATTGTGAAGGTAACTTCAAAACTTTGAGTTTGAATCTAAATTCAAATTAAACATTTTTCTTGAAGTTAATGTCTTTCATTGTAAATTTGTAAATTACTAAATTGTAACTCTAATCCTTTTTTGCATTTTTAAATTTATATTGTAGGTGTCAGAGCCCTTGGTTAGAGTGCTTCGCTTGGTGGATGGGGATCAAACCCCAATGGCGTATCTTTATGAGGCCATGGATAGGGCCAAGGAGGCTATTAAAAGTTATTATAAGGGGGACAGCCTCAAATTTGATCCCATTTGGGAGATTATCGATAGGAGGTGGAACAATCAACTCCACCAACCTATCCATGCAGCAGGGTACTTCTTGAACCCCCATTTCATCCACTCAAGCACCTATTCAGATCCTACTGGAGAGGTTATGGAGGGCCTCACTACTTGCATTCAGCAGATGACATCCACACCTGATGAGGCAGACTGCATTGTTAATGAATTGCAGAGTTATAGAGAAAAAAGGGGTGCACTCTTCTCTTCAGACCTGGCAAAGAGAGTAGTATCTAGGCTGCTACCAGGTATAAAATTTGAAATTTACAACTTACAAAAATGAAAAATTGATAATTACAAGTTACAAGTTACAAGTTACAATTTTCTAACTCTTTTTTTGTTTATTTTGTAGATGTTTGGTGGACACATTGGGGTGGAAAAACCCCAAATCTTCAAAATTTTTCCCTCCGTGTCTTGAGCCAGCCTTGTAGTTCTTCCAATTGTGAGTGCAATTGGAGTTTGTTTGAGGCTATCCACACAAAAAAGAGGAACAAACTCGCTCAAAAACGCCTCAATGACCTTGTTTATGTGCAATAAAATCTTCGATTGCGCAGAAGAAAGGTAGAAGAAATATCATATGATGATCCAATTGATTTGGATGAGATAGATCCATATAGTGATTGGACAGGGCGAGGGGAGCAGCCTCCATTGTTTACTGAGGATGAGATTTATGATTTAGAGCGATAGGCAATGGAGGAGGGTGGATTTGCATTCTCATTGGACAACCTTGAGGATGACCCTGAGGAGGAGTCATTGCCAGTGCCACCACCAGCAGCTGCGGGAGGATCTACATCCAGGATGGAGGCTGAGGAGCCACAGGCACAGCAGGAGTAGACTCCTACGATTAGACCCTCTTCCGGTCCCTTACTGAGATCTAGACATGGGAAGAGGAAGATGTGATTCATGTGAATTTGTAAAAACTGAAATATATTAATGTTTATGTAGTATTTACTTTCAGTTTTACAAAAACAATTTGCTATTTTCATTTTGTTTCAGACTATTATCATATCAACGCATTGAGCACTCAGCATTCCACATGAGGATGCCATTTTGTATCCAATTTTCTTTCATATCAATCAAATACTGCTTGTTTCTTATATGTACTCATTTATTGACTCATTGGATGCATCTTATCTTTGAATTTTGCAAAAAAAATGCGTTTTTAGTGAAGTTTAAGCAATTTTTTAATTTCCCGAGTTTTTTGCCGAGTTTTTGCCGAGCCGAGTTTTTCGGGCTTGCCGAGTACTTGCAATTGGCGAGTTTTCCAACTATGGTTGCAACTATCAAACCCTTACATAGAAATTGTACAATAATACATCAGCTATTGTACTCAATAAATTCCACAATGAAGCACAAGTTGAACTTTTGAAATGAAGCCCACAACTGGCAATAATCTCAGCTGATAGTTTCACAGCCTCAAAATTGCTCAACCAATGAGAGTCTCGTTCCCAAAGGTCCAATAATGGTAGGAACCCTAGCTTGGTTCTCATGAAACTTGAAAGTTGCATCTGATGCTTCAAAAAGTTGGGCGCCCTTGGCTAGTAGGGGCGCTTTTCTACTCTATACTTAGTCAATTTTCATGGTTTTCAACTTTTCCTTCGTTTTTGGTGTCCGTTCGATCTTCACTTGCTGACGTTCGATAGGTCTTCTGAGTTGGAAAATGGATTCATTGTGGAGTTGGACTGAAACCAAGATGAATCACTTGGAGGTTGCAAACCCTAAAAATGACATTAGAGTGCTTTAATTTCTGGGCACCCCTAGCGTGCAGGGGCGCTTTTCCTCTCTGGACTTAGTCAATTTTGCATTTCTTGACTTTCAGCATTTCCCACTTGATCTTTGTTTCGAAGAGTTTGATAGATCCTGTGAACTAGATTGTAACATGCCAACCCTTCGGTAAAATAAAAATTCCTAAATTTACATCATACGAGTAAATAAACGTGCTAACATGACATTGCAATAAAATTTTTCTTTTCGATATTGATAATACATGAACAAGATGCCATATCAACTTACAATAAACATTCCATTTCATTATAATAACTTCACAAGTACCTGAAACAAGAATACATACCTTTACAAACATAGCTCCAATGAGCTTTAGAACAAATAGTAGTAAGAAGGTCCAGGAATCCGCCTTTCAAATCTTGGTGCTTCAGTAGCCTCCAATGGAGGAGAAGCATCACTCGGGCGCTTTTCCGCCAACCACGGACGTATAATGCGGTCCCTTGCACATCTATCATTTCAATAAATGGCCCTCTCTTCAACGAAGAGATTGGTAGAATAACCGATACTATTAACCAATTGAGCATAGTGTTGTGTCCTACATAACTAGATCCTGTGCAATCCGGCAACCCTTGACTAGCATGTAATACGAGATCATGGTGAACTGACAGTGTAATCATTGCACAGTCTAAGTGGATGTTTTGTACATTACACTACTTTGATCAAAGAGTTTCATACAGTATTATTACTGAGGGTCATCGATCACATACACTATTCAGGGTCGATTTGACTTAGGGCTATCTTACACTACGCATAGGTTTATCCTCCAATGGATAGTCCGTCATCCCAGATAACCTATCACCATACTAACTACTAGAAATAAATCAGCATAACAAGTATTTCACAAGTTCCCTCCTATACTGGAAATCTTTATCCTAGGAGTATTACAAGCTCTTCTAAGTTAACCTAATAACTTAGCTATTGATCTTTACTTGACTCATGCCTACATTTCAAACCTAGTATATAGTAATTAATGCAACTAGTACTCTCCTTATATGGAGATCATACAATTAATGCAGAATACAACTAGAATGCAACATTTCATTTCCTTTGTACAGATAGTAAATACAAACATAAAACATCCCATGTTGAAACATAGCTAGTATAATTAAATACTTATGTTGTACCTTATGTAATATAGTTGAATTCCTCAACCAAGTACTTTCTCCTATCATGGAGTACTTAAAAACACATTATAAAAGCGGCCCTAAGGCCTCAATTCCCTTTTCCGAAAGCAATCAGGCTTAACAAATAGTATCCATGCAAACAACATTCTCCTATTATGGAGATCATTACAAACATGTAAAACATAGCTAGAATTTGCTACATTTTCCTTTCTCCAAAAGACAACATTTATACACAAACAGAAATACTTTTCAAATAGTATAGAAAAAGAATAGTAGAACATCCCATGCTTTTGAACGCTTTTCCCAAATTGAAGAAAGAGCTGCCTTTACTTCTAGCTCAATCCAGTTTCCAGTTTCTCCAACTGATGATAATTTCCTCACAAGCTTTCCCCTTTTTCACTCTCAGAAAACAATAGTAGAACTAACGTATTCCTTGGGTAGAATATGTTTCTCTCAAAATGCAAACTACTCTCAGAAATGTGAACACTGATGAATACTAATGACACTCAGAAATATGAAGATTGACTGTATCAATTGTCACTCAGAAATCTGATGAATGATTGTAGATAATGTCACTCGGAAAAAATATGCATATGGAAAACAACATAGACTGGTAATCACAAATCTGTGAGTGAATGTAGAATACGAATGAGTGAATTTTGATTGCATACGATGAATGAGAACAATGAATAATAGTGAATAACCCTGAATGAATAACAATGAAGGTTGGGGGGGCTATTTATAGAGCCTCAGCCTCCAACGTTGTCCTCACATTTTGGCATGTGGTTTGCCACTATTGCAATATGAAATGTTCAAACCAGGTGGCGCGATTTCTCTTCCCTACTCAGTTTTCCCCAAGGTGAGTCAGCCTTCATTTTGTGCCAACACTGGGAAGACAAATTCAAAGGCACGTGGTGAAATTGTGCCATTCAACACCTACAAGAACAGTTTTCAGATGTGGTGCCAATCTTCAAAAATGGTGGATTTCAAATGATATCAAAGAAAAGGTCATTGATAAATTGTATACACAAAGCCTATTTCCCAGGCAAAATTGACAGAGCTTCCAACTGCGTTGGATTTTTTCATTGCCACAGACTTGGTCAAAACACATTTACATTTGCATGTAAATCACCAGGGTGCACGACTTCTTCAAGCGCCGAATTGGATTCAAAAATCCGTTTCAAACTTAATCGATATGACAAATTGATTCATAATAATTTGTTTTAAATGTTCACGAGATATGATTCCGAAATATTTTTAATCCAAAGATTGAAATAAAGTATTTCGATTTCCATTGTCAAATGATAAATATTCAATTTATTCGATTTCCATAGTTGATTGACAAATAATCAATTGATTTGGAAATAATTTGATTTCCACAATTTGATGATTAATATTCAATTGAATTGGAAATAATCTAATTTCCATTAATTATATATTAAATATATATTCTATTTTATATATAATTATAGTTCATAATTAATATACATATATATTTAAATACATTAGTATAATATATATATGTATATTAATTTTGCTATAATATATATATATATAAATTTGTAAGGCAATAATAATATAATATTATTAATATCCACATAATACAGGATGTGTGCATATATACATATATATATGTCTGTATATATTCCTCTATGTGCACATATGTGTAGGTATACCATATCGATGCATCTGTATGAGCATATCCGTCTACCAACATACGCTTGTATCGATATGTATATACATATGGATACATGCATATACTATATACATGTATATATGTCCACTTCCTATTCACTTACATCCATTTACGTTAACCATCATAATGATTGTAGTATCACAAGATAGGTACATAGATAAACATCACTCATAAAAGCACACAGAAGTAGACAAGACTCCTAATGCAAACATACAAGCTATGGATGACTTACCTATAATCCACAGAGACTAACTCAGTTCACTCAATCTAAGGTGACGTGTGTGTATGCTCAGATAGTTTACTTTACCGGTTACCCGACCAAGCTCCTCTCCCGAGTAATACTTCCCCTCCCCCTGGAGCAATGGAAATTTACCTGCAAGCACTAGCACATACATTTGCAGTCAATTGTTCACAATAATAAGTAGTATATATAAACATCTTCAAAATCAGAATAACAGTAATTCAATAACCATCTATTCTTATTTATGCAGTATATCACCATGATTAACATCAACTAAGATAATATCAAATAAAATATCAAATGAAATAACATTCATATTGATAACAATGTACAAGCATCATTAATTCATCTCCAAAATTCATAGTACATTCACATTTACCCTATCTAGTAATAGTAAATAGTAACTTCACAATTTGGGATGTAATATGGATGCTAGATTCATCGCGAAGTTGGAAGAATTCTAAAGAGGACCCCCAAAACTATAAACCCTAGATATTGTGTTTGAGCCTTTGAATTCATGGGCGCCCCTGGCCTGTAGGGGCACTTTTGGCTCTAGCGTTAGAAACCTTTTTGAAGATTTTCACCCTTTCATGCTTTGCATTCACTGTGTCATCGACTGCGTTGACTGCGATCACCGTTGCTGACGTGTTGATGGTATTCACCGTTGCACGTGCATGACAAACAACAACTGAAAATATCTTAAGGCATTGAAGCCTAGGCGCCTTCCTTGAGGTGAGGCGTCCAAGGTTTCCATAGTTTATTTTTTGCAATTTTCAACTTTTTAGATTCCCCCTCCGTCGTTCACCATTTTCCGAGCATCTTTCACCATAGATTATTCTATACAGCGTTTGAAGCTTAGATTCTGACACCTGGTATCTGGCCATCCTCTATTGTTGACCTCAGAGGTCCTAACTTTTTTTTTCTGAAAAAGTGAAATAGACCCACCAAAGCAAAACTGACATTTTCATGATTCTGACTGGATCAGTGTGATTGTGACAAAAGATTAACCAATCAAAATCATTTTGAGCCATTTCTGGAAAGATCCTATTTTTAGGGTTTTTTTTTTAAAAAGGGCCTAAAACCCTGATTTGAAAATTTTCAAAATTTTGCAAGTATCCTCTGGACAATAAACCCATAAAAACCCCATGATCCGTTTGTTGTTCAAAAATTTCTAAAAATAGACAATTGCTATTTTCAAAGACTTTGACCTTTGTTGACTTTTGATGACAATTTTTACAAGATTTTGACCATTTTTATCAAAATGCCTTAAAATTTTGCAAGTATCCTCTGGACAATAAACCCATAAAAACCCCATGATCCGTTGTTCAGAAATTTCTAAAAATAGACAATTGCTATTTTCAAAGACTTTGACCTTTGTTGACTTTTGATGACAATTTTTACAAGATTTTGACCATTTTTATCAAAATGCCTTAGTGAAGCAAAATTTTTATTTTGGGTACTACATATATATATATATATATATATATATATATTAAGAATCAGATTTATTGGAACAAAATAGGAATTTTATTTTATTTAGAAAATCTAGCATTAATACTTCATTGGCCATCCATAGTAATAATCCAAGCTGGCCATACTGCTAAAAGGGAATCGCAGTCGCACCTAGCTGTCATTCTTTAATAATTCCAAATTTTTGGAGGAGGTCACGTGGGGTTCAAAAGACAGTAAATTCATTAATTCTACTCTACATGATGTTATCGTACCACTTTGGAGAGGCATGGGATCTGTTGAGTCCTCATTGAGATGATATGAAATAATTTCATTTATTTCAGTGCCAATTGCCACTTGTTAGGCATAAACTGACCACAACTTTTGTAGTTGCAAGATTCACATAAGGAAAAGGCATTGTAGATAGTAGAGTGGGTGACGTGGTAGAATATTTGCAAGTCACACATAGAAATAAGACAGAAATGTTGAAGGTTGAGTGGAAGGAAAAATAAATAAAAAGTTGTGCCCTCAAAGATATCGTTGTAGTCGAAAGAAGTCAATGCATCTTTTAATATTATTCAAACTCAAAAGAGGCAATCACAGTTATAAGGAAAGGTGAGTGCAAGAGTTTAGAGAGTGGACGGGTTATAGCATGAGGTGGCGATTGGATGTTTGGGGAAGTGTTTAGCCAATCAAAAGACCAATGCAGTAGTCCATCAAAAGGAGTGATTGGAGTATAACATATTTTAGGTCTTTGTTATTCCGCAATCCAAAAATTAAATCAGGTTCTTTTCTATGATTTTTTAATTTATTAAAAACTGTTTAAATGCTTCTCATAGTTTCTTCATTGCTGTAGCATTCATTTATTAAAATTTTGCAATTGAAACAATAAAAGGCAAAGAAAAAAAATAAGAGTTGAAAAAACAAAAAGAAAGTTTCTCAGTGAAATTGTCAAAAAAAATTTAAAAGGAATATTTCAGATTTCTTAACACCAGTTTTGAAATATTATAGTGTACTTGCCTCTTCTATTTTTAGATGTTAATATTTTTTGATGGAGATGATTATGACCTACATGTAACTATATTCGCCATCTTTATTGGTAATTAACAAGTATTAATATTATTTTTTTGTTTCTCTATTCCTAGTGCTATTTTCATCTTTCCTTTTGGGTTTCTTCCAAATCAAGCTCTCTTGAAATAAAGTATGGATATTTATTGGAGATCTTGAGTTTCTTTTCCAACACTCTCTTTTAGAACATTTAGGGGCTTTCTGTATGTTGAATAGAGTCTTTGTGTCATGTCCCCAATTTGGAGGAAGTTTAATTTAATTAAATTAATTAATTAAGTTGTCCAAATTAATGATATTTCATAAGGATGACTAATTGATTATTTAATTAAATTAATTGGATTATTAAATTAGTTGTTTATAAGTTTATCAAACAATTAAATATTAAAAGGTGACCTTATATTTAATTAATTTAATAAAGTGACTAAAATAAAATTATATTATAAAGTCACTTGATTAAAATAATACTTTATTTCTAGAAGCTTCTTGGAGATGTGGTTGAAAAAGTATAAAAAAGAAGCTTTGGCTGGGCATTTTGGGCAATGTTGAGTTGACTACATTTTCTACATTTGGTGAGCTTAATGCTTGACAAACTTTGCTTGTGAGACATCAAGCCTAGCTGATTCCTAGTTTCGCTTGTGAAATATCAAGCCTAGCTAGTTTGAGAGAAGATACATCAGACTTCTCATTTGCACTCATTGGAGAACTAGTTTTGAGGAGTTGGTCGATATTTTTAGAGAAGTTGTTGTAGGTCAGCCACGGAAGAAATCACATTTTCACTCATTGCTCTTCCCTAGGTGGTCATATTTTTATGGGTACTAGAGGAACTGCTTTCTTTGGAGCTGGCAATCATTTCTATAACAGATTGGAGGCGTTAGTAGCTGTGAGTTATTTCTATTTGCAACCTTTCACTTACAGCAAGGGTGGCCCCTTGGCAAGGGGGCGATTTTAGTTTTGGAGGCATAATAAATCCCAATAAAATTCGTGAGGCATTGCTGGGCATAGAAAAGGGTTGGCGCACCTTCTTGAAGGACAAATTCAGCTTCATCAAAGAGAAATGAGCTTATTTGTGGGTGCTGCTACAAAACTAGGTTCTTCATTTTTGAAGTTATTTTGCATTTAGTGTCTCATTTACATTAGGGATCATTTGCTGGTATAATCAGCATCATGGCAATGTAATTACAGTCATATTATGAACAATCAAATTGCATATGTAAGGCTGTCATGAGTATGGTAGTTTGGCATTGATATTTTCAGTCACATCTATATTATAATAGGTCAGATTGCACTTCATTTACAGCTTGTAATCACTTCTATTTCATTGTAATATCATATTGGAGAGATAAGGAGTTTGTATGCAATCTATTTGTCAAAATATCTTTCATATATCCTGGTATATCATTGAATTAGTTTGCATGCCAAGTGTTTGTCAAAATGTCTCTTGGCTGTAGGCGTACATTTTGCATTTGACTTTCATGTATATGCATTTGAAAAATACAATAAGAGCTGCATTTCATTTTAGATACTTGTCTAGTTACCTTTGCAATCATTTCCAAGCATTTAAACATCATTATGAAGTGCCAAAAACCAAAAACACAGCAATCAACAATTTATATCAGCATATATCAGCATTTATGACGACTGTTTGACGAAATGTCCAAGGCATAAAGAGGTGAAAACAAGGTCACTTTGCTAAGGACATTACACTTTGGACACATTATTCACTAGTTATATCCTAGAACAGTTTGAATTAAATAGTGATAACAAACAAGCATCGGTACATATCATGACCAAAGTCAACATGTTTTACTTATTTTTAATGAATAAATTGTATTTAATAATACTTCGAGTATTTTGCAGTGAGCTCATTTATTTAGGGCATAGGATTATTGTGGAAAGATTTGTGATACGTCTACAAGAGAGTGTTTCTGAATGGATCTTTCCTGATCTTCCAATAATGATTTTAGAAGTTACTAAAGACCAACTAATAGGGATAGGCCAACCAATATTTGAGGAAAAAAGGAAAGAATTTCAAAGGTGGTTGAGGACATTTTGTTTCTTTTAAATTGATCAAATATGTGAGAAAATAAAGTTTTTCAGACTAGTTATTTGTCGATCTCAAGGAAGCTTTGAAGGGCATAAAATCATAGATCTTGGGTTCAATATTCTCTTGGCTTATCAAATTTTAACTGAACTCTTTGGAGATAACAGCTTATCTGGAGAAGGTTTGTCTCAACATGGAATAAAGCATTTCCTAGGGTTTCATAGAGTATTGTTGAATCTCTAATCTAACTATATTTATACCATTATTTCAATATGCTTTTACTTCAAAACTATTATTTTTCTATGGAATGGTAAGCATTTAACATGTTATCTAGAGATGGATATGTTACACTAAGTATTCAACAAAATAATTTTTTTACAGAGGTTTTGTAAGATTATGCATAGATATTTTATTTTCTTTAAATGTGTGCAGCCGAATTAGGCAATCTGAACGGTTCAAGTGGGCAGCAAATCAAGGTGTGAATGAAGAAGAATTGATGGAAGCTTTACCTGAGGACTTACAAAGAGAAATTCGACGGCATCTTTGTTTGGATCTTTTGAAGAAAGTATGTTTCCCACCATTCTCTAAAAGAATACATGCTATAAGATTAAATTATAAATATCCTAGGAGAGCAGCAAACACAATAGAATGTTCTTGATTTGTGATCCCTTTGTGAATGAAAGGTACAATTTATTTCTTTTAATCACTAAGTCCAAATCAAGCATGATCGTGAGATGAACATCATAGGCTGGAAAGTAATGTGTAGGCTGCTAATGATAGTCAGGGACCTTTGCATGTTAGAACAAATTCCTTATTTTCTCAAATTTAGTCAGCTTATCCAAGATAATGTAGTCAAGGTGCAAAAGGTAATTCAATCCATTGGCATTTACCCTATATGTAAAATACAGTAGTAGAGACGTAAATTCACAAGATATGAATGGTACCTACCATATTAAAAACTGATTTATCACTTTAGCACTTGAATGAATGAAAGATGTGACACAACTCCCATCTATATAAAGAAGCAAAGTTATCTTCTATGGTTATCTTTCAGGCCAATCTCCTTTTATACTAAGGTGGGGGAGAGTATATCGATATCAGTGTAGGCACATCTTAGAATTTGATTCCAAGCCACCACAAACTAATACCTAGTTAGACCCACTACACAATAATCCAAGGAATACCACATGTTAGTTTCTCAGGGACATAATAGCCAATCCCTGAGCATATCATGGAACACCCAAAATACTGATCATGGAATCTTACAAGAGGGATTGCCATAACTTGGAACTATGCATTGGCATCCCCACTTAAACTATACTTCAAGGGAAGAAAGAAGATGACACAAGTTCACATACATCTTCTTATGACATCTCTTGAACGGGCCAGGAAACATGCTCCTTGACACCCCACAGCTTGCCTTTTCTCTCAAAGTTGGAGAAAATCAAAGTCAAGGAAGGAAAGACTTGATCAACCCTCAAACACAAAACACTAAGGATCATAAATGCTCCACAAGAATAGCAGTTGACAGCCAACAAATCCAGTTCAGCCTCCATGATTCATCCCATAATATTCCAAGAATAGTTATATGAAATCTTAGAGTAAGATAAGGCACCAAACTCCTCACAATCAAACACTTCAGACATCAACCATAAGCCATAAGAGTCCGATAAAGGAACTAATCAAGATCCATTGTAGATGAATCCTAATGTTAAGAAAAGCATCTGCAAAACTCCCTGAAACCAGAAGATAAGGACAACAATTTTCAATCATAGGAGGCCAAGAAAAGGAGCTAACTAAGATCAGAAGTGAAGCAAAATTGACATGTCCTGTGGGACAATTAAACAATCACAACCTCAAGATGATGAAAGTGAAATGAAAGCCAAAGCCACCTAGGGTAATGGATGGTCCAGGTCCATCATAAAGAGTCATAAGCCACTGGAAGCAACTCTATCAAATTCACGCATGCCACAAGAATCAGCTCCATAATTGGGAAGTCAATGCTAAGAAGTCCATAACAATCCACATCAATAAGTTTCAAAGCTCCCAGAGACATGAACAAAGTGCATGATTGAACCATATAGCAATGCACAACAACAAATCTCAATCTCCCAAAGATAGGAGCAAAGTGCATGAATGAACCAGGTACATGTATGCAAACCTAGACCTACTAGAAGAAGGAACAGAAAAGCATCAATAATGCAAAACAAGAACCATATATCAGAAAAATATCATCTGCAATCCTAGAGTGTAGATTTCTATACCAAGATCTCCCCTCAAGCCATAGTCTCTAGCTGAGAGTTCTCCAGATCTGAGGAATTAATATGAAATAATACGCCATAATAGAACAAGGGCCTATTGCATCACTAATATTTTTATTGAAATGTTTCAACGCAATCATACCATGAAGAGTCGCACAAGGTCAACAACTGATATTGTATTGTATGATTATGAATAGGTTACTTGTAGAAGCAAACAATTTATAGTGGGCACTTATCATTGCTTCCAAGCCATACCCCAACAAACAAAGATTTGTATTTTCACATTATCCATATCATCTATCGATTAAAAAAGATGGTATCTCCAAGCAAGAAGGCCATCTGCAAAGCCACCAAGGATGGGAAATACCAAATTGTGATTATGATCTTGATATGCAAAGACAGACCATCCAAAAGAAGCCATACACGATGAGATATTAAATGATGTAGTCCAAAATATTTGAGAAGCATTTCATATGAACATAGGCCTTGATTTCAATAATGACCACATTGATGTGCCCATATAATTTTTTTCCTATCGTGTCAAGTTTTAAACCAAAATCTTGTCATTTATCAATTGTGAGTCATACTTCAACCCTTGTTGTGGTCATCAATGCTATTTTTGTTGTCTCTAGTGAGTGTCTTTGCTGGGCCAACAAAAGGAGCTTTTCAATACATTCAGCAAGGTGAGAATTGGATATTAGATGACAGAGAAAAGACAAAAAGTTGTTAAGGTATGAAAAATGTTGCCTAGTGCAAGGGTGTGTGCCTTGATGAAGAGTGTGATTTTTGTCAAAAGTAAAGTGCATCACTGTCGTGCCCTGACCCTAAGCACCAAATAACAAGTAAAATATGCAATCCCAGCGATCAGCAAAACTATTTTCATAACACTCCCAATACAATCAGGAGATGCCAATAATCAACAAAATTGTCTTAGTTTAAGACTTTACGATTTTCTAGGAAACAATATGTTAAGCCAATGGAGAAGGGAGCGATTATCATTAATATATACAGCAGCGATTGAAGAAAACAAAAGGAAGTGATCACACTAATAACAAGTTTGATAAAGGATTAACATATAAATCGCAGGAGTAAAGAGATTGACTAATGTTATTAGTTTAAATTAAATAAAGATTAATATTGAAGAGCAGTGGCTTATGAGGAAGGCTGTGTCCATTCCTGAAAGAGCAGCAACTTCCCAAGAGTCGTCCCTCTTCATGAAGGCATTAAGATATAAAATGGGGAAGACCACGATGAGGGGAAGGGCATCAAGGAATCATATTCAAAGGAACATCGATCCTCATAAGAGGGAAAACAGCAACCAGCGATAAAATAAATAGATCAAACCAAGGAGCAGAAGTACTTATCCAAAAAGAGCAGCCATCAGCATCCCAAGAAGGAAGCAGTATTAAAGTTAGATCTGTCTAAATTGCAACAGCAGTCTGAAGATACATATATAATCTACAATAATTCTATTTTCTACAAGAATAGTGGTATGAAATTTGAATAATAGAATCAATAATTATGTTGTGATAATGTGAAATGAATATTCTAAATCATTAATCTATCTATAACCCGGCAAGCAATCATGCGGAGGAGAAGAGGAAATGCAAGAAAGGGGAGCAAAATACAAGATCACCATCTAAGTAGACCACCCCATGCTGGATGTCCAATGTGCTTGCCACTTGGGGCCAGGAGGGTGAGTGTCTGTAATGTCCCCTTCCTAGACAGTTCAGTTGATTCAGGGGTTAGCCTATCATTCCGACCCTCGTAGATTGACAGATGTGTTTAGAGGGTTACTTTGGCAGTTACCTTGCACTTGGGGGACATTTCTCCATTAGTTGATTCAGGTTTGGGCCTTGGCAGAGACTCATAGAGTGATATTTAGGCACTTACTATTTATAGTAAGTTAGGCAGACAGGGGTTGCTATTTCTGGCAGGGCACCTGGTTCAGTTGGTCAGCTCAGTTTCGACCCAGTTTGACAATTTGATGAGCAAACGGTGAATATTGGAGCATTTGATAATTATTTAAAGATTATTAATTTGACTTTATAATATAAAGTCACTTTAATGAAATATTAAAGTATTAAATTAATGGCGAATTATAAAGTATTCAATACTTTATAATTGAGGAGCAATATTAATATTAAATGAGTTTTAATGCTTATTTAAAAGGGACGCCATTATTTAATGAATTTGCCTAAGTCTCAAAAAGGGCAAATTAATGAATTATTAAATGCTTAATCAGTTGCTTTTATGGGTCAACTTATTGAAGAGAGTTTATATTTCTCAATGAGACAAATCGAACTTCATTGTGAATTATTCTAATTTGTCTTATTTTCTCTTTGAGAACATTGGGGTTTGTGAAACAAGAGTTTCTGCAAATTCGTTTCATCATTTGATTTTGGAGAACGTTCCCTCTTCAGAATCAGGCATACTAAGGCTGTGAAATACTAGTTGAAGCTTGTCAATCAAAGTGGCTTCATCCAGAGGTCACAACAGAGCATATTGCCAAGTTTATATTCAGAGTTTGATTCGATTTTCATCGGGGAAGAGATTCTTGTGCGGCTTGTCAAATCTTACATCTGGCACGAATTCCAAGAATTGTACAGCTGTATTTATTGCTGCTGTCAGGCCGTACCACAGCTGAAAGGACGTCTTTCTTCTTCTGGAACAAATCGCCTTGCTTTTCAGTTCATCTTTGTTACCAGTTTTGGTGCCTTGACTCCAGGGGTTGTTATCATTCATTATTTGGTGGGAGAAGGCTCTCTACAAGCTGGTTGTACCATCTTTGTTATTCTACAGGCGGCTGCAAGTGTTACCAGGTTTTGAAATAAATCTAGTTGCCTTTTTGCTTGCATGATTGAGATTCCTCAATGTAATCATCTAGAAAAATAATAAATTCCTTTTGCCACCAATTTAGAAGTCAATTTGCTTCCATAATTGTATTCCTGTATTTATTAAGAATTTTTAGAAGCATTTTTATGCAAAATCGCACCATCTCTTTATTTGCAAAAAAACCACAAAAAAATCAAAAACAAACAAAAATTTGCATTCGCCATCAACAGTCAAGGTTGAGAGACACCTGGTCTCTTATAGTGTCTGCTCTTGGGCTTAGATAGGAGGATTTCCGGGCACCCTATTGTGATTTCCTTTCCAACCTCTACGATGGTTGATTGTTGGAGAAATCACAAGTCATAAGAGGATGAATAAGAAGGTATGAATAGGGAGGGCAGATACAAGCACCCCACTAGGTAGACTACCCCATGCTGGATGTCCAACGTGCCTGCCACTTGGGGCCAAGAGGGTGAGTGTCCAATCTTGGGCTTAGTGTGGGGTTTGCTTTGGGCCAACCTATCATGCTCCCTCATTCAAACCTATTGTGATTGAATACTAAAATAAGTATAGCCGTAACATGGCTTATCTAATGAGTTATGATGATTTTACTTATTTGTACTCATATGTGTGATTATTAACCCTAATAGAAATAATTGGCATTATGAATTTTATATATATGCAATATTGTCTGATATGATTGCAGGACCTAAATCAGGATTTATCTTGTTAAAAGGCATTTAATTGGTAAGTTATATCTCTAGCTATCTCACAATTCTTATTCTAATGAAATTTGTGATTCTAGGGAAAATTTTAGGGTAATTCCCAAATAGGGGACATTACAATCACAGTTATAGAGCACGTATCTGCTCTAAGAGTCATAAATTGAAATAACTAGAAAACGTTTGTTAGTGTATGATTATGCACCCATGTGAAGAGTTGCAAATTTTCAAAAATCAGAAAAGGGAACACTATATTTGAAATGCAAAATTATCTGGCTATAGTTAGGAATGTTTCCTATCAAGAAGAGAGCCAACTTTCAAAAAGTATAGATGCAATCCTATTCATAGGTGGGTACTTTGTAATGTCCCAAACAACACAATAGTATGTGACATGTAGACAGACATATTGGAATTTCTCATTACAATTAGTATGTGACAAGGTGGAGAAGCATAATCACCTCAATCCACTCATTGGTAACACACATTCCAATGCAACACACTTCAATCTTACACAATGCACTAGCAAAAGACTTATTCTTTGCAAGACAACTTATATGAGATTTAAGAGAAATAACAACATATGTAAAATTAGACCAATGAGAACTCTTTAGATTTCTTTTTCTATGGAACAGTTGCAACTATTTTTCATAATCATAGGAAAATTTACAATCAATTGGCATGCATTGAATAATACATAGGCATTTTAACGAATAGTTTGCAAGAATATGCCATAAGTGTTGATTTACACACACACACACACACGCACATATATATATATACCGGGGTTTTCAATTATGCCCTCTGTAGTCTAAAATAGGCTTTCAGAGCCTACGATATCAAGATTTATGAGCATCTCACCCATTGATTCACTAGGAATCCCTATGATCCTAGTCTTAACCTCAAAGAGCATGGGGAGAGATTGTGATTTTGATAGTATATGTCAACAATCTGGTCATTACTTTTCGCAAATGATTGAAGCAGCACAAAATTATCTCAAATGATACTTTGATATGACAAGTCTCGAGCTCTTACATTATTGTCATAGACTTGAAGTGTGGTAAAAGACGAATAATATTTTTGTGTTCCAAATGAAATATGCCAAGATATTGCTCAAGAAATAGAAGATGGAAGATAGCAAGCCTATGTCTACACCAATAGAGACAAGCTGCCATCGTTTCTTATCACTTGACAAAAGTTTCATGAATATATAAATTCAGAAAATTAATAGTTAATTGCATTTGACGTTTTACGAAGAATTTTAAAGTTGACTACTGTAATGTCCCCTTCTCAGCAGTGATTAGTGCAATTGGCCGTTAGCCTATCCTGGAAGCCCATAGGCTAGTCGGAAGTAGAAATTAGAGTTTCCTATTTTCTAGGAGAATGTTTTGGCAGTTTTGGAGGCTTGCATATTGGAGTTTTACAATTTTGATTCTGGATTCCTTCTGGGTTATCGGAGAGCTTCACAGTGGTGTGACATGCAATAGAAACAGAGGACTTTTTTGGAATTAACTATTTTTAGTAAGTTGTGACGGCTGCTCAAATTGTGGTTAAAATGCATTTGGACACTATTTTTTGCAGTATGCTATTTTTAGTAAGTTGCGACGGCTGCTCAAATTGTGGTTAAAATGCATTTAGACACTATTTTTTGCAGTATGCTATATTTAGTAAGTGCTATTTTTAGCAGGTTTTTAGCAGGCCAGTATTGAGGCTATTTTAGGCAGGTCAATTTGAGCAGTCTTGGTCTTCAACACTTCTGCGCTATTTTTGGCAGGACAGAGCTTGAGATGGGTGCTTCATTTATTGAGGTAAAATATTTTTATAAAGTGGAATGCTTTAAGGCTTGGAGGACGCCTTATGGAGAAATATGTTAATTTCATAAAGTCTTTCACTTTATTATATTTGGACGCCATATTATACTTTATTAGGCTTTTTGATAAAGTATATTACTTCTTGGTGGTGGACAACTTGGAGAGATAAGAAATGAAAGGAAAATTACAAAATATTGTGAAGTGAATGTGCATTTGAGTTAGGCGTCCATCTTGGAGGGAGATTGAACTTGAATTTGGAGTGAAAAGGTAATAAATATGAGTGTTGGCTTCACTCTTTTCATCCATGAAGAAATTATAACGAAGTGCTGCCAAAATGGTGACTGAATTGCTTCGAGGAATACATACCTCCTAGCTTATACTTAGTTTCTTGCTTGAAAGATAGCAACTAGCTAAGTGAGAAGGTTGTTCTTTACATTGAAGAACAGATGGAGCTCATTGTAATGAAGTTGTTTAAAGTTTTCTAATGTCTTTTGGGTGTTTTGTCAGTTTACAGTGTTACAACCCAAATAGTGACGTTACTATTTACCATTACTAGATAGAGTAAATGTGAATTTTGGAGGTGAATTAACGATGCTTGTACCTTGTTTTCAATATGAATGTTGTTTCATTTGATGTTATTCTTGGTGAAATACTGCATAAAAGAGAAATAGAAGGTTATTGATCTGTGAATAATCTAACTTTTGAAATGTTTCATGTATTCTGCTTTGTTTTGAGCATATGACTCCTATTGTCGTGTCACGGTGTGCAGGTAAGAGGACCATTCCTCTAGGCAGAGGAGAAATATCACTCGGGGAGGAACTTGGTCGGGTAAACAGTAACGAATACCAATTGAGCATACACACACGTCAGTATAGGCTCTGAGAAACTATGTCAGTTATATTGGTCTAGATAAGTTATCCTTAGGCTTTAGGAGTTATATTTACTTCTTTATGCTTTGAAAGTGATGATTACTCATATGTCTGACTTACTGTGCTTTGACCTTAATGTGGAAAACGTGAATAGATATATGTTAATAGGTCAAGTGAGTATGTGTATACATGTATATAATATACACGTATCCATATGTATATACATGTCAATACATACGTATGTTCAGCAGATGGATATGCCCATACGTACGTGTCGACATGGTATACATACGTTTATGTGTACACTGCGTACAGTGATATACATATATATACATACCCACGTTACCTATTGCCTGTGAATAATGATGTTAATAATAATATTTTATTGGAATTTACATATATTCATATTTACATGAATACATAAGTATGTATATTGAAAGTACGCTGACTGGCTCGCAATATACATATTTAACAATTAATACATATAAGTGTAAATATTTAAATATGTAAATGTTTATATATTTAATAATATATAAGTATATATTATATTATAGTTTTACTTAAATACATATATGTATATATTTAAATATATTTAAATAGTAATATTTAAATATATATATATATATACATATATATCGGAGTAAATAAATCTATAATAGAAATATATAAATATATATATAAATTAAATATATAAGAATAATTGAATTTAATATTAATACCATAAGTAATTTGGGAAATTAATTTTATATTACTTTGGGTAATTTTGGAAATTGAATATTACCTTGTGTAATTGGGAAAACAATTTTTACTTTGCATAGATAAAATCTTTATTATGAACTATAGAAATAATTGAATAAATCAATTAAGGAGTATGGAAACCTTGGCTATTGAAAACGATTTAATTTTGAGCCTTAAATCATTTTTTTTAAATGAAACGCATTATCATGTGAAAACATTGCGAATGGGAAATATTTTATTGAGAACTTTATGAAACTTGAGAAATCGAAATAATTATTGATAAACATTTGAAAAGAGAAAAATACGTTTTTGAGAGTCATTCTTGTGAAAATGGAAAAGGCGTGAGAAATGAAATCGCGCACCTGGAGAAGTTCGCGCCTGAAGCGCATGAGCAGAGAACTAGTCTTTAAGAATGAATCAAATGCTGTTCCTCTAACAACGAAAATGGCAACGTGGAAGTATAGCAGGCTCGACCTCTTCCCTAGAACGAATTTTTCAAATCATTTATTTCAAAATACCTTAAAAATCTGATGACGCCTTGAGCTGTCGACCTTGGAAATCCGCCTTGAGAAGTTTGTGAAGTCGTGGCTTGAAGGGATAAAGATGTACTTGGGAATTTCGGCCCTACTCTCTCAAGAAGTTTTCCAAATTTCAGTGTTGGCAGCTTGGACGCCTTAGGAAGAGGAGTTAGTTGAGTTTCTAAACACTATATAAAGGCTGCTTGGTTCATTCATCTATAACACATTCCTGAAGTCGAATTTCTTCCTTTGCAAGAGATTTTTTTTTAGTATTGCTGAGGAATTCGTACTTGTTCATTCTCCTGGCAGTTTATTGATATTTCATTCAAAGCAATACAGTTCTGAGAGTTCATATTTTCTGAGAGTTCTTTCATATTTCCTGAGTAATATTCAAATTTCTAGAGCAACCATATTGCTGTGAGCATTTCTAATTACTGAGAGTGATCTTTAAATCCGAAAGTTGAAAGTAATCATTTGCTAAGAGTTTCTATATTTCCTGAGAGCATCTCTATGTTTTGGAAGTAATCATAATGCTAAGAGCATTCGTATACTATGGAAGTTCTATTCGCTGAGAGTCAATTGTGATTCTAAGAATTGGTGTTGTGGGATTTCCAGTTCACCATTACCAGTTAATCCGAGCTTCACTCAGCTGTGACCATTGACAGTTTGAGAAATCATTCTTAGAAGAGTTTAAATATGAGTTAGAGTGACATCATTCTGGAAGAATAATCTGTGTAAGATAGGGCAGAAGCTTGAAAAGGATTTGCCAGTTGTTTGTTTTAGCTGAGGTGCTGAGAAGACAAGCAACAAATTCATCTTTCGTAGGAAAGCTTTGAAATCAGGCATGGGATAATCTTCTACTATCCACTCTGTTCTTGATTATTTATATGAAAAGGAATCTTTGTGTTTACTGTTGTGCATAGGTAGAAAGTCAGTCATAGCTGTATTTCTATATGAAAGAAAGAATGAGTTATAATGTGAATTGCTTGTCTACTTGTACATAGAGAGTAAATTAAATGAAGATTCAAGGTTGCATATTGTGTAATTTGCACTAGGATCATAGGAGTGAATTGCTATGAACTCCTTATAAGGAGTGTATGTTTGCATATAGCTATTTAATACTAGGGGATGAATTGAGGGAATTTAATAAGTTACCGATCACGACTAGTTGAAGATTAACTTAGTCAAGTATTAAAGCTCCTAGGATAAAGATGTCCAGTATAAGGGAGATAGTTGTGAGTACTTGTTAAGTTGTCCCCCTTTCTAGTAGATAGCTTGAAGTAGGACGTCTAGGGTACGTACTACCCCGATAGACCAACCTACGCGTAGTGTAAGAAAGCCTTAATGCAAATCGGCCCTAAGTAGTTTATATGATAAATGACCTTCATTCGAAGTACTGAATGATAATACTTTGGCCAAAGTAGTGAAATGTACAACATCCACTTAGGTGTGAAATAGTTGAGACTACACTGTCAGTTCATTGTGATCCCGAAGTACATACTAGTTCAAGAGTTGTCGTATGCACAGGACCTAGTTATGTAGGAACACAACACTATGCTCAATTGGTAATCGTTAAAGGATACCCTACCAATCTCTTCTTCGAAGGGAGGGCCATCTATTTAGCGATAGGTGTGCGGGGGACCGCATTATAAGTCCGTGGTTGGCGGAAAAGCGCCCGAGTGATGTTTCTCCTCAGCAAGCGGCCGATGTACCAAGATTTGAAAGAACGGACTCCTGGACCTTCTTACTACTATTTGTTCTAAAGCTCATTGGAGCTATGTTAGTTAAGGTGTGTATTCTTGTTTCATGTACTTGTGAAGTTATTATATTGAGATGGAATCTTTATTGCAAATTGATATAGCAACATGTACATGTATTATCAATAAAGAAAAGGAAAAATTTTATTGCAATGTCATGATAACACGTTTACAAACTTGTAGGATGTAAATTATGAAAATTTTAATTTTACCGAAGGGTCGAGTTACATACAGGTTGTTGGTTTATTGTGGAGCTGAATGTGATTTTCAATCATAAGTCTAAGAGGGATATTTGTTTGCTTCTGGGTAGTTGTTCAATCATTTCCTAGGCCCTGGGCGCCCTTATTTGCTGAGTTTGGGACTTTTTGATGAAGTCTTGGATTTTATAATGCTGGTCGCCCCTCCTGGGAGGTCATACCATGCTTGGGAAGTGTTCTTAAAATAATAGTTCATGTTTACAATGGTTTCTTGGTCTTAGCTTGGTCGCCTACTCCTTAGGCATCATTTGCATTTTGTTTCAGGTGTTTTGGTGGAGTTTTGAGAGAGTTATGAACATTTTGGTGTGTCTCATGTTGTTGGTCTGAGTTTTGTACATGCTGGTTTGTCATATCAGATTTGAGTAATTGGAGTTTTTGGGCTTGTTTTTTATAGTTGGGAGTCTTTTGAAGTTGGACAGACATTCTATAACATTTGTAGCACTTTGGACACCTCTAATACTTGGCTCTTGCAGATTTTATTTCACATTGTAACGCTAATTCAGTACTACTAATCAGCTCTTTAATATTTCTACAAATTTCTATTGTATTCCCACTTTTAGTTGTAGAAGGTTGGGCTCGCCACCTTATTGACTTTCTTGCGTAAGCATTTTCATTCCCACCGTTTGGTGGAAGAGACAGGCCTCACCGTCTTTACGTTTTGTACTGCATCCCTCATCTGGTGATTGGTTGAGCCATCACTCTACTCCCGCTGAATAAGTGGTCGAGTTGCACACTTTGTATTTCTAGCATTCAGTTTTCAAGCTAACGATCCCCGACGCCATATGCTCACACCTCGCCTGTCATTGGGATTTTGGTGTACATTCTTGGTGTAGGGTTACATTCTAGTGTTGGTTTATGATTTCTCTAACGTTAACGGGTGAAACTACTTGTGAAAAATTGAAAAAATTGTAAGGGTGTCATTTCAATGGTATTAGAGCCAAGATCTTGCCATCCTATGACCATCAGAGTTCAGTTGTCAGATGTGTGATAGAGAAAACAAATACTTCACCAAAAGTTAGGCAAGAACTCAGCGTTAGTATCCACCAGTTCCAAAGGCAGAGACACTTTCAGAGACTTTGAGAGAAACTGGTAAAGCAGTTGAAAATATGTCAAAAGGTGCTAGGATTTCCATGGAAGAAAAGGAAGCTAGAATGGAAAGGAAATTTGATGGCATGATGGTTGCTATCAAGAATGGATCAGCAAGTGACTCAGAATTAGCCCCAAAATCAACACAATAATGTTGGAGAAAACAATGGTATCAATGGCAACAATGGCAACAAAGGTTCGATGCACAATGGCAGAGATAGAATTATTGGCCAACATGAGGCCACCTCTAGAGGATCAGCCTCTAGACCTCTTTTCCCTACCTTCACTCAGAGGGAAAATCCACAAGCTGAGGCCGTGATACCTTTTGTAGATGATGCCAAACAAGCTTACATGGAGTACGCCACTTTACCTCTTGATCTTAGAGACCAATGGTCCTTTGATCAGTTCATGAACCAAAGAAACGGAAAAATGGCGGAAGAGTTGAATACCATGCTCCTATGGGTCCCAGACCTAATTATCCGCAGGCTCTTGGAAAGGTGATGTTGGCCCATTTCGATGGGAGTGATAAGTGTACGGCAAGGTCATGGGTGCAAAAGCTTAACAACTACCTTTCTCTCAGACCGATGCCTAAAGAAGATGCCATAAAATTTGCAACTTTGCACTTGGAAGGAGCTGCCCATGAGTGGTGGTACCATGGTTTGGTCACTCTTGGCCACAACCTTATTCAAACATATGAAGAGTTCACTAACAAGCTGATTGAGAGGTTTGACACTAAAGACCCTGAAGTGAAGTTTTGTGAGCTTGCACAGCTGAAACAACATGGCTCATTGGATGCATATATTGCAGATTTTCAAAGGCTTTCTGTGATGGTGCCCAACATCACTGAAAGAAGACTTGTTGTGTTGTTCTCAGAAGGTTTGATGGAACCATTGAAGGGGTGGGTAAAAGCATTTGATCCACCAAGTCTTGATGAAGCTATCAAAAAAGCTAGAAGCATGGAGTTGGCTTCCCCTAGGCCAAAATTTCAGCTTAGGCCATTTGCACATAAGAAAGATAAGAAGCACCTTTCAAGTCATCATAAAAAGTTCCCTTCTAAGATGGATGATGAGCTTCATGAGAAGCTTAGAAAAGAGGGAAAATGTTACACATGCAAAGAACCGTGGATTAAAGGGCATACATGCTATGGAAGAGGGCATTCTAACCACATGGAGGCCTATTTTGATTTTGGATCAGAATCTGATTACTCGAAGCAGCAGTCTGATTGTGCAGAAAGTGAGGAAGAGAAAGCTCCAGAAGAGTCTGAAGATGAGCAAGGAGGTGGGGGCACATTTTCCCAACTTTCTAGTTTTCAAAAGAACGAATCTTTCAAGGTTTGCGGTATGCTTGAAGGACATCGAAATGTTTCTTTTATTGACACCGGAGCAACACACAATTTCATTGATGGAGTGGTTGCAAAGAGAGGACTCAAAACAGAAGAATTTGAAGGTTTCAAAGTCATGGTGGTAGATGGATTTCATATCTCTTGCACTCAAAAGGTTTCTAACATGTCCATGCAATTGTGCAACTACGAAGTCAAAGATGACTTCTATGTTGTTAACATCGAAGATACGGATGTTGTCCTTGGCATTTAATGGCTGGAATCTCTTGGAGAGATCTCTCTAAATCTGCAAACAATGGAGCTCAAGTTTCAATCTGATGGAAAGAGGGAGGTGCCAAGAGGAATGTCAAATGGAGGCCCACGAATTGTTTCTTTCAAAAGAATGCAGAGGCTGATTCAAAATGATCAAGTTGAGTGGACAGCAGAATGTATGATTTTACCAGGTAATCTAGTTGAAACAAAGAGGGATTATCCACCTGATATTCAGTCATTGCTTACCAAGAAGAGTAAGGTCTTTGCTGATCTAACTCCTGGGAGACCTCCTAAAAGGGGGATTGAGCACGTCATCGAACTTAAAGAAGGGGCCAAGCCAGTTATCACAACCCCATACCGATATCCTAAGAAGCAAAAAGATGAGATTGAAAAGAACACAAGAGAACTCTTGGAGATGGGTTTCATTCGCCCAAGTAAAAGTCCTTTTACTTCAGCTGTTGTGCTTGTAAAGAACAAAGATGGCACCATCCGCATGTGTGTAGACTACTATGCGTTGAATCAAAGCACAATCAAGAACTAGTATCCAATTCCTAGGATAAATGAGCTCATTGATGAGCTACATGGAGCCAAGTTCTTCTCGAAGATTGATCTAAGATCGGGATACTATCAGATTCGCATGAGGGGATCAGATGTTGAGAAGACGGCATTTTGGTCCCATTATGGTCATTTTGAGTTCTTAGTCATGCCCTTTGGGTTGACTAATGCTCCTGCTACTTTCCAGTCTTGCATGAACCAAACCTTTCAGAAGCAGTTGAGAAAGTTTGTGTTGATTTTCTTTGATGATATTCTCATTTTCAGCAAGACGTGGGAAGAACATCTTAAGCTTTTGGAGGAAGTGCTTAGCATCCTTGAATCAGAAAGCTTCTTTGCAAAAGAGTCCAAATGTGAATTTGGAATGTCGGAGCTGCTCTACCTTGGTCACATAATCAGTGCTAAGGGAGTGAAAGTTGATCTAGAAAAGATCAAGGCAATCGTGGATTGGCCAACTCCAGAGAACTTGACGCAGTTGAAGGGGTTCTTGGGTCTTTGTGGCTTCTACAGAAGATTCGTGAAGGGCTACTCTCAATTGGCTGCTCCTCTTACTGGCCTCACCAAAAAGGGAGCTTTTGTATGGTCAAAAAAGGCACAAAGTGTTTTTGATAAGTTCAAGAAGATTATGAGCTCATGTCCAGTTTTATTTCTACCAAATTCTACCAAGCCATTTGAGTTGCAATGTGACGCATCAGGAGGAGTTGGTGTTGTTTTGATGCAATAAAAACACCCCATCGTGTTTGAAAGTAGAAAACTAAGAGGTGTTGAGAGGACTTATTCCATCTATGACAAAGAAATGCTTGCAATCATGCATACATTGGCCAAGTTCAGACAATACTTGGTGGGCAGCAAATTTGTTGTCAAAACTGATCACAATAGCCTCAAACACTTTATGCATCATAAGGGCTTGAATGAAAGGCAGCAAAAGTGGGTAAGCTTCAAGCTTGCGATTTTGACATTGAGTATGTCAAAGGCAAGAACAACATTGTGGTGGATGCACTATCTAGAAGGCCTCATTTGAACTCGTTGTGTGAGCTTACTGCTGATTGGAAGGAGTTGTTGCTTGCTGATTATGCCAAAAATCAGTTTGCAACTAGCATTATTGAAGGTACTTTTCATGATGAAAGGTACAAAGTGGTTGGTGGTTTGATACACTACAAAGGGAGAATCCAAAGGGAGAATCTTCTTGGTACTAGAATCTAAGCTCAAGAAGAAGATTTTGCAAACATTTCACGACATTCCACTTGTTGTATATCAAGGTTATTTCAAGACCTATAAGTAGATCCGTGAAAGATTTTCATGGAATGAAATATCCCGAACCAATTTTTTCAATTTTTACCAAGAACATAACAATGCAGAAAGCACTCGTTAGGGTTAGTTCAAATCAAACCAGCAGTTACAAGTAACTCGTTGCCAAGAATGCGCACTCAATCTCAACACGAGAGAGGCTGTCATATGGCAAGAGGATCGTCAGTACATTAAATCAGAACTGCAACTAAAAGTACTCGACACCAAGTATGTGCTACCCAAATCCAAGATGGAAATGAGGCGACCATATGGCGGAGATATAAAGAAATACAAATGCAACTTCAGAATGTAAAGTAGGCGGCAAGCCAACCTCTTCCACTTATCCAGTGGGTA
>VDFB02266545.1:0-20241 GCA_007258455.2 Sequoia sempervirens
ATATCCTAAGAAGCAAAAAGATGAGATTGAAAAGAACACAAGAGAACTCTTGGAGATGGGTTTCATTCGCCCAAGTAAAAGTCCTTTTGCTTCAGCTGTTGTGCTTGTAAAGAACAAAGATGGCACCATCCGCATGTGTGTAGACTACTATGCGTTGAATCAAAGCACAATCAAGAACTGGTATCCAATTCCTAGGATAAATGAGCTCATTGATGAGCTACATGGAGCCAAGTTCTTCTCGAAGATTGATCTAAGATCGGGATACTATCAGCTTCGCATGAGGGGATCAGATGTTGAGAAGACGGCATTTTGGTCCCATTATGGTCATTTTGAGTTCTTAGTCATGCCCTTTGGGTTGACTAATGCTCCTGCTACTTTCCAGTCTTGCATGAACCAAACCTTTCAGAAGTAGTTGAGAAAGTTTGTGTTGATTTTCTTTGATGATATTCTCATTTTCAGCAAGACGTGGGAAGAACATCTTAAGCTTTTGGAGGAAGTGCTTAGCATCCTTGAATCAGAAAGCTTCTTTGCAAAAGAGTCCAAATGTGAATTTGGAATGTCGGAGCTGCTCTACCTTGGTCACATAATCAGTGCTAAGGGAGTGAAAGTTGATCTAGAAAAGATCAAGGCAATCGTGGATTGGCCAACTCCAGAGAACTTGACGCAGTTGAAGGGGTTCTTGGGTCTTTGTGGCTTCTACAGAAGATTCGTGAAGGGCTACTCTCAATTGGCTGCTCCTCTTACTGGCCTCACCAAAAAGGGAGCTTTTGTATGGTCAAAAAAGGCACAAAGTGTTTTTGATAAGTTCAAGAAGATTATGAGCTCATGTCCAGTTTTATTTCTACCAAATTCTACCAAGCCATTTGAGTTGCAATGTGACGCATCAGGAGGAGTTGGTGTTGTTTTGATGCAATAAAAACACCCCATCGTGTTTGAAAGTAGAAAACTAAGAGGTGTTGAGAGGACTTATTCCATCTATGACAAAGAAATGCTTGCAATCATGCATACATTGGCCAAGTTCAGACAATACTTGGTGGGCAGCAAATTTGTTGTCAAAACTGATCACAATAGCCTCAAACACTTTATGCATCAGAAGGGCTTGAATGAAAGGCAGCAAAAGTGGGTAAGCTTCAAGCTTGCGATTTTGACATTGAGTATGTCAAAGGCAAGAACAACATTGTGGTGGATGCACTATCTAGAAGGCCTCATTTGAACTCGTTGTGTGAGCTTACTGCTGATTGGAAGGAGTTGTTGCTTGCTGATTATGCCAAAAATCAGTTTGCAACTAGCATTATTGAAGGTACTTTTCATGATGAAAGGTACAAAGTGGTTGGTGGTTTGATACACTACAAAGGGAGAATCCAAAGGGAGAATCTTCTTGGTACTAGAATCTAAGCTCAAGAAGAAGATTTTGCAAACATTTCACGACATTCCACTTGTTGTATATCAAGGTTATTTCAAGACCTATAAGTAGATCCGTGAAAGATTTTCATGGAATGAAATATCCCGAACCAATTTTTTCAATTTTTACCAAGAACATAACAATGCAGAAAGCACTCGTTAGGGTTAGTTCAAATCAAACCAGCAGTTACAAGTAACTCGTTGCCAAGAATGCGCACTCAATCTCAACACGAGAGAGGCTGTCATATGGCAAGAGGATCGTCAGTACATTAAATCAGAACTGCAACTAAAAGTACTCGACACCAAGTATGTGCTACCCAAATCCAAGATGGAAATGAGGCGACCATATGGCGGAGATATAAAGAAATACAAATGCAACTTCAGAATGTAAAGTAGGCGGCAAGCCAACCTCTTCCACTTATCCAGTGGGTATTACAAAACGAAAGAGAACAAGTACAAAAAGTAAATAGGCGGCAAGCCAGCCTCTTCCTCTTATCCAGTGGGAAATATAGTAAAGTCAAGAGCAGAAGAGAGAATGCTGACAGTACTACTGTTCAGCTTACAAAATATTAGAAGATGCCTGCAATGAACATGATTAGGAGCTCTCCACTGCTGCAGTAATAGATATAATCATTCCAAAGCTAAATATGACCTTCCAGACACAAACCCTTCACCCAAATGCAAATTACTCGAATCTGATATGACAGATCAGCAGTATGAATGACAGAACCAGCACTCTAAGAACTCACTAAAATGCTTGTATCTCACACAATACTCATCCAAAAGTCACCAAATCAAATGCAAAAGCTTCCTAAGATGATGGCGCCCAAATCACAAACAAGAAACTGACCTTAACTGTTGCTATTTATTTTGGCACGAATTTCCAAGCAAGGTGAGATGGTACGGCCCTCAAGGAAGGGCGAATTCTTCAAGTAAAATTCAATTCTTGCTTATAAAATCTGAGACTTGGCAAGAATGGTCGCCCAAGGCAGAGAAACACAAATGGTCAATACCCAGAATGATAATAAATTTATTTTCAAAGTTATGAGTGAAACTACAGTTTCAGTTTGTCTTCAGCAACTCCAGAAAGTGATAAGAAATGCAATAAACAAAACTTCTAATGACAAAACAACACTACAATGCAATCCTCACTACAAAAACTCCAACTAAGCCTCCCTACTAGGTCCTCCTTCAAAATTCAAGGCCAAAGGCTGAAGCCTTCCTCAAAGCGGTTCAAGCACGATTAAAATGGCCTATATCTCAAGTCTGGTGAAATGAAGAAACCAGCTGCCTCCATATAAGGCTGAGGCTCCTCAAGCTTTCAAAGTGATCACGCCCTAAAAGCACGAATAGCAGCTCATTCCCCCACTTCTCAGGTGGTGTATCCCAGTCAAAGGGAAAATTAATTCTTTTCCTTCATCAAACTCACACAAACAGAGTTTGAAGAATTTTTCTTAAGCATCTCATAATTTTTGGCTTGGGGTTATTTAGAGTGTCTCTGCGGTGGGATTAATCCTTGTGAAGTCCCCTTTAAAACTAACCCAAAGTTTGCAATCTTGTAATGAGGGGTTTATAATATTAAAATATAACTTATAACAGAAATAACATCTCCGCAAAAATGCGCAAAATGCAAGAAACATCAATACCAAATGAGACTTGGAGAATCAAGCCAGGCTAGAAACCAGCACATCCCTTGCCAAAAATAGGAATTTGCAAAATAGTAAATTTTGAAGAGTTACCCAGGATGAGCGCATGCACCACCATTCTGAGAAACTTTCTAAAACCCTAGAAAGAATCCGCAATCCAAAATCTAAACTCGGATCTTAGCCGTCATAACTTACTAAAATAGTAAGTCCGGAAGAAGGTGCCTGATGCGATTCTGCAAGTCAGCTACCTCTGTGAAGCTTCGAAAACCCTAGAAGGAATCAGTCAAACTGCCCAAGCTCCAACAAGCAAAGCCACAGATCTTCAAAAGAACCCACTGTGATTGGGGAACCCTAATAATTTAACGAACACACTTGTACGATAAAATTAAAACTTTAAAATTCATACATAAAAGTAAGAACAATACCATTTTGAACCAACAATTTCTTTTCAAAACATAAATAAGAAACATTTATTGTATCCATAATCTATTTCATTTCAAATGAAATTACAAAGCATGATGAGAAACATACATACATACATACATACATAGCCCGTAGGCTTTTGACACCAATAGAAATAAGAAGGTCCAGGAATTCGTCCTGTCAAGCTTTGGATCATCCGTCGGGTGTTCGTGGAGGAGAAACATCACTCGAGCGTTTTTCCGCCAACCACGGACTTATAATGCGGTCCCCCGCACGATCATTTTTCAATGAACGGCCCTCCCTTCCAAGAAGAGATTGGTTGGGTAACCTTTAATGACTACCAACTGGACATAGGGCTGTGATTCTACAAAACTAGCTTTCGTGCTAACGGCAAATCACAAACTAGGTTGTATTTCGGAATCACGGTGAACTGACAGTGTAGTACAACAACTAAATGGTTCCTTACACTACTTTGGCCAAAGTGTTTACGTGCAACGAAGAACATAGGTCATATGTCACATTCACTAGCCAGGTTCAACTTGACTTAAGGCTATCTTAATTCTACGCGTAGGTTGGTCTATCGGGGTAGTCCGTACCCTAGACTTCCTACAACATTTTTCTACTGGAATGATGAATCTATTAAACAAGATACTACAACAGACGCCCTAATTCAGGATATATTCATCCTAGGGATACAATAACTTAATTAAGTTGTTTGTATTAAGTTGTAGAGTATATCTTGCAAATATTCTTGACTCAACCCTAGTATCTAATATTTAAACACAAGCATATGCTCATTATATAGAGCCATATAATCACAATGCAAATTTCTTTCATTAACTAATGAAATACGAACATCATTAACAACAAAAGCCATGAAAGACTATATTTATGATAATGATTAAGATACTGTTATTCTTTTTAAATTCATTCTTAAGACAATCATACTCTTTTCTTTCCAGTCAAGACAACAATTTAGAGACCTATCAGATTACTCTAAAATAGTAGCAAAATATGAAAAGTAAGAGTTTAGCATGCCTGTTTAGCTTCCACAAGATTAGAAAACAGCCCTTTCGCTTGCCTTTACTCAGACCACTTTCAGCTTGGATTCTTGAAACCAAAAGCTTAGCACAGTAACAGTGTAATTCCCAATTACTCCTCTTTTATTCAAAGCTTACTGTCTAACCAGCAAATTCAACTTCTGCTCTTTTGATCAGAAAACACCTTTCCTTAACAAAATATTTCACAATTTCTCTACTATGGCGAATTCTCCCTTTTGCTATGAAATGCTCAAGAACTTGATAGTAAATTCGTGTGCCTAAGAATGCCAAAACGCAGATATATTTATAGGTTAATTTTAAAACTGTTTTCCACCTTCTATGGCGCCAGGACTGCCAGCAGGTTGAAGAATATTTCAAACTAAAAACGTGTATCAAATTGGTGAGGGTTTCGACCTCCATGTTTGACAGCAAGAAGTTCATTTTAATTTGAATTTGTTTCAGACTGTTAAAACTGTGACAACTTTCAACTGGCGCGTTTTTACAGTTAGGTTAAATGCCAAGTTTCATTTCTGACTTCTTCCTTGCTCAAATGGCGTACAGATTTCATTTTATTCACCAAGCAAGAGATGATTCGGCCATTTTCAGACGTCTGGCCCTAGTCGCGCGGTTACCTGCGTGTTTTTTCATTTTCCCTTCTGTATTTTCGCGTTTTTCTTCTTTATTTCGTTTTGGTAAAACTTTAATATTTTAATAGAGTTTTCAAAGTAAAAATGGCGCATATATGCAGGCTCATATTTGAAGATTAACACTTCAACGAACACATTAGAAAAATCCGCGTTTTCTTATCAATTCGTGATTTTTATGAAATCCGCGATTTTTAATTTCTTCCCAGATTTGTATTCGTGCTTTACAATGTTTTAACTTTTATTTCATTTGATTTTGACAAATCTTTTATTTAAATATATTTGTTTATTATATTAAAATACTTACATAATATAGTTTATGCATAATTATTTAAATTATCAATTTAAATAATATTATATACATTTTAAACTATATTATATTAATATTTTAATATAATATTAAATATATTGAAATACTTAACATTATATTAATACATATATATTCATTTACATTATACGTAAAACATGTAAATTAATATATATGTATTCGTATAATTTCAGAGGCAAGATATCATTACAATATATAATTCATTTATCTCGTTAGCCGTGGGTATGTATACTTGTATATATATCTGTATATATACTATATGTATAAGTATCCATAAATACATTTATATCTACACATACGTATGGCATATCCATCTGCTTAATACGTTTGTATCGACATGAATGTACTTATGGGTACTTGTACATGTCGTATTCGTATGTACAAATACACATATCCACCTCTAACCAGAACTTATCATTTATAAGGTTATACTGGCAAGCATCACTTGTTTACACATTCAGAAGAAGACACGACTCCTAATGATACGAGACAAGCCTACGAATGACTTACCTTTAACCAAAACAATGACTTAGCTTAATCAGTTCTATGGCTTGTGTGTATATGTCCAGTTGGTATCCATTACTGTTTACCCGACCAAGTTCTTCCCCGAGTGATATCTCTCCTCTGTCTCGAGGTACAAACCTGTTTCCTGCAAATCATGAAATGGTAACGGAAGTTATTTGCTCAAGACCAAAGTAATATACATTAAGCATCGTAGAAAGTTAGAACAACATTATTTCATAACTCAATATGCTAATTTCATTCAAGATTTACATCAATAGAAGCATCAGATAAAGAGACAATCATTTAGGATACATCCAATTGATCACAAGAACAATTCAATTTATTCAACAGAAAGATTCAACATTTACAATGTACATCCTATAAATAGTAGCTATACAATCGGGGTGTAACAAGTCAATAGTTCAAGAGGAGCATGATGATCTCTTTCCTATTGATCATTACAATCAAACCTTTCACATTTGGGATCCGGGTGCGATGTCACCAAGGTATGATAAAGAACCGAAGTGGGATAAATTCCCCTTTGATCCTGATGAAGTTCAAAAATCAGTTTGCAATGCAAGTAATAAAGTGATCTTTGGAGGAGAAGTTGCAGCAATGGCTAATGAGAACGTGATTTCTTATGTTGAAGAGAAGAATGTTTTAAAATCAGCAAATGGTTTGGATGCCTTTCAGAATTATGCACAAGAAGAGTATGAGAACTTGAAAGGTCAAGATAGAGGTACTAATTTGTTTGAAGAAGTTGTCGACAAGTCTTCGATTCAGGAGTTATGCAGTGATAAGATTAGAAAGGAGGCTGATTTTGAGAATCAAGTCAAAGAAAATAAATCAGAAAAGATGATGTTTGATGAGCAAAGCTTCTTTGTTGATTATGAACATGGGCCTAAAGAGCTGCAAGTTTTGAAGGATAACTTATTGGTTACAAAAGAGAAAATTGTTAAGGAGTTATCAAGATTTGATAGCACACACAATTGTATTGAAGAACTTTACTGGGAGCTGCAATTTGAAGAGAGACAGAATGGAGTTAAGGGTGGAGACACTCTTTCTAAGGTGCGAACCATCAAAGAAGCATTTGAATCCATAAAGTCAAATTATTTGCACTTGCTCTCAGATAGGGATCATGCTATTAAGTTTGCAGAGGAAACCTATGATGCCTATCAAGAGAAGGAGAATGAGGTTGATAGGCTTTGTCTTGATCTTTCCTTAGCTCATCACTCTTTATGCAAGGGAGAAAATCAAACTCTTATTGCAGCCACACTTGAAGGACAAGAAGCTGATACAAGGATTATGGAGATCAAGCAAATAGTTGAAGGTATTAATGAACTCCATAATGATGAAACCTTGCTTAATTTTAAGGAGATTCATGAAGATGATGGTAATTGGAAGGTAAATCAAGAGTGTGAACTCTTGAGTTGGGAAGAGAACTTGCCTCAAGAAGGGGTAGCTTGCAGCCATGAGCTTGATGTGATAATTGGTAATGTGTGTGATATTCATCACGGTACATTCTACGGATCAGCAACTAATGATGGGTATCCTCAAGTTGCAGAAGATGTGCATGAATTCTATGAAAACACCAATGAAAGGGATGAAGGAAATATTTTTTCTATGATTGTGTACAATAATCCACCATCTTCACATAATTTGTTAAATCATAAGGTGATTGACAATTTCTACATGGATGACATTGATAAGAGGTTTTATGTTTTTGACATGCATTATTTCATGGTTAAGTATAAGATAATGTTGGTGGATCCAAGCTATATGTCAGGGAACACTCTCTTGGGATGGTTATTAAATGAGCATTTAATGATGTCCAAACTTGAACTTGCTGGTCTTCACTCAGCATTGACCAAGGGAAGAGTACCGCCTATCTTAAGATGGTTGATTTGGTCAGGTCTCGGAAATATGCATCAAATTGTGGGAGAACTTTCAGACTTGCCCCTTTGGTTTCTAGATTGTGCATTGTTGATGAGTGATTATTCTAAAATGCTGGTCATGAAAGGTTCAAACTTTGCATTGATGGTTGCAACTGATTACATGGGTTTGTGTGCTCGAGACTTTCACTATGGCTCTTGGAGATATGTTGGGAATTCTTCCCAATGTGTTGTAGATTATTTGCGGTTGGGAATTCATGCTTGGAATTCTCAACATGGCTTGATGGAGATTGTTGCAAGTAGAAAAAAGGATCTTTGGAGATATAAGGATTCAATTCTCAGAATCTTTGATGCTGCCCCCATCTTTACCAATCATTTGATGATTCCTTTGGTTCATCTATTGGTGGATTGGAAAGATACTCCGAACAAAAGATGGCTTAATGATGGGTTGGAGTCTCTTGAGGGGATGTTTCCAGCCTTGGGTAGGAACAGTTGTAATATTATGGACGCTGATTTCCAGTGTCAGAATAGTTGTTCTACTCTTTGTATGCTGATTTTCCTAAAATCAGACTTTAATTGGTTTACTTCAGATGTCATGAGCAGCTGGTATACTTATTTTTTCTCTTCACAATCTCTTATCAATGATGGTTTTTGGTCCCAAAGGTGGGAAATGATGTTTCATAGTGATTTGGATCAGTTTTGGATGGTGTTCAAATTATTTTTCAGTGATCATCTTTGTTCAATCTCTAGCACTAGTGTTAGGGGCAGTGAACCTTTGCTTGATTTGGTTCAATTTTTTGATACTATGGGGGCGAGATTGGTGGAAATTTTTAGAAAAATTCTTGAATATGTCAGCATTATTCAAAGGGGGTACTATACATCCTTGTGGAGTTTTGAGGATGCAACTACTATGACTTTGCAAAGAGTTGTTTTTTCCTTTGCAATTAGCTATGATGGACACACACTTGCTGTTGTGACTCGGTTTGTTACTTTGAGGAGTTATGTTGATGAGAATATTTTTGAGTTGCTTAAATTATTCTTCATTGTTCTCAGAATGGTGATTGACATTGACATTACAGATGGTAATTCCTCAGAGTTTATTGATCATGAGACGCTGCTAGAGTTTGATTCAATTCCTTCCATGTTGTTCAACTTGAATTTTAGGCATGTTATCACTTTGAGGTTGCAGGGATGGTTAGTGCAGTTATGGTGCAATGATTTCATTTGTATGATTAGAGTAGAGCAGCATCAGCATGGTGGGGTTTTTCAGAGATGGACATGGGACCTTGGGATCCTATATGTTTGGTGGGATCAATTTGGAGTGTTGTGGAATTACTTGAGGACAAGCAATTTTGGGAAGGGCGGACTGTAATGTCCCCATTTTGGCCATACAATCTTCTTTTGGATTTAGCCTATTTTCAAAAATCTGTAGGCTAAGCTAAAGTATAAAACTAGGGTTTCCTCTTTCAGATACTGCTCAGTTGGCGTTCAGAGGATGTTGTGCAGACTTACTATTTATAGCAGTTTGTTATTTTTAGCAAGTCTATCTTTTGGCAGTATCTATCTAACAACAATTCAATGCTTTGTAGTTCAGTGTTCAGTTTGGCTTTCTGATGGTTTTGAAGTTAACTTACTATTTTTGGCATTTACTATTTTTAGTAAGTCCATTTTTGGCAGAAGCATCATCATCAACTTGGTTCAGTTTGGCATTTGTCAGTTTTCTATTTTTAGCAATTCATCAGTTGCAGCTTGGGCATTGTATTTGGTTATCTCCTTGGACTAAGTTTCAAACTTAGTCAATTTTCATGTCTTGAAGTTGTACCCCACGCCTAGGCTTGATGACTTCAAGTTGTTTTAAAGAAGGGGACATAAAGGGGTCAAGTGAGCATTTAATTATTTAATAAATGCTTTATTGTTGCAATATGAAATGGATGCCTAAAAGGGAAGTTGAATGATATTTTATTATTTCAAAAAAGTAAAAGGCAAAAAGGTGGCGTCCCTTTTGGAAGTTGAAGTGATTCAACTTCTTGGAATTTGAAGAGTTCTTGTTGCTTCATTTGCCAACTAAAGCTTATATATTGCTGCTGTTTGAAGAGCTGATTATCCAATGTTTATGCTAATGTTATGTTGTCGGAATGACAACTTGTTTTTTACTTTGAGGGATGCTTACCTCCTAGTTCCAATCCAATTTCGTATTTGAAAGATAACACCTAGTTGGTATTATTGCTGTTTCTCAATCAGACTAGCAGATTGTGCTTCAAAATTGGTGAATTTTGGTGAGAACTTCAGTTTTTATGTTGCTGGTGTATACATAGCTGAAGGTGGTTTTCATTTACAGCTTTTGGTATGAATTTATTTTGGTTATGGGTATTTGATCATTGCATTTCTATGATAATGGCAACCATATTTGGAGATTTTCAGATTTTAATTCCAAGTTTCTGATTTTTCCAAGAGAAATCGCCCCTCTACAGGGCCGTACCATCTCATGAGTGCTTTGGGATTCGTGCAAGAATAATATCTTGAGTTTTGATGCAGTTTTGTAGTTTGAGTTTGGGCGCCATCCTCCTAGAAGGTTTTTGGAAAACATTCCAGCTTATTCGGAGGCATTTAGGAGTTGTGAACATTTTTATGAGTTTGCTGTTTGCTGATAGACATTTCCAGATTGCAAATTTTTATATCAGACTTGTTAGTTTTTTATATAATGCTGGTTTGAGCTTCCTTTTTATATCATTATTGTACTGTAAGAGTTAGAGGAAGTGTTACTGTAAACTTTGATGGATTTGGAAGCATATCTTTCTTATTTGCAGCTGTTTAATTCATTGTAAAGCTGATTAGTAGTACTAACAACTATTTATTTTATTTGCTGCAATTAGTTTAAATTTCATACTCCCACGATTGAGTGGTTGAGTTTAAATAATCATCTTTCTTTAATTGTAAGTTCCCCCCCACTAAATAAGTGGTTGTGTGGACTGTATTCCCCCCACGTTAATAAGTGGAAGTGAGGATATAAATGGCTGGCTTGCCGCCTTTAATAATGAAATAATCTTACCCACTGAATAAGTGGAGTATCCCCACTGCTTGTGGATGCCTCATCAGCAGATGAATTGTAATTTCAGTTCAGTTTATTCCTAATGATCCTCTGACCATATGCTATCACCTCGCCCACACTGGGATCTTGGTGAACATTCTTGGTTAGAGTTACTTTCCATGCTGATTTGCATTTGGAGCTAACGCTAATCAGTGATTGGTTGCTGATTTGTGTGTTAAATTTTGGAAAAAAATTAAGGGGAATATTTCAAATTTACACTGAACAACAGTTCTTCTACAACAATTCATATAATGATGATGGGCGAATGCTAGATACAAATAAATGATAGAATGCAATTGTACTCGGGATTACAAGACTTGAACCCTCTACAAATGGATACTGTCAACACGCACACACACAGGTCTGTGAAATGGTGCCGAGCTACATAATAACGCTGGCAATTCCTTGATCTCCATTGGCGCTAGCTTACACAAAATGGAGAGGATTCTTCAGTCAGAAGAATAGGCGCAGGAACTTATGTTCGCCTTGATTGACCCATGCACGGATTATCTCGATCGCCAAGTGGGGACGCGTCTGAGGAATAACAGTTGCAATCTAAACAATGTGTGAATGCTTCAGTAGTGATTTCTCAGGCCTAGATCGTGCATACTGAATGCTCAAATGGTTGTCTCACTATTCCCATGAATGCTCCTGTAGGATGTCATGTATGAAAGGAAATGATGTGTAGCGTTGTAGGTAGTGCATCCGTTAGACCTGTGATGCAGATATGGACAATCAGAATGTAACAAACTGGTTGAACCAAAACATAGGATCACTGGTAGAGACTACGTCCTACCAGGCCAAGTCCTGCTACGTGGTCCCCTTCTATGTTTTTGATTCCATGATGCTCTTCTCAGCCCAGCAACCCAGCATAAATACACCAGCCTCCACATGTCGGCCAAGCAAAGAAGAAAATGGAATTACATGCCTTCCAAAGGGTTGGCCTAGACCTATTATAGAATTAGATATTATTATTCAATAATTTTATTTTATTTTATTATTAAATTTTATTATTAAATATTATTTTATTATTATTTTAAAATTCATTCCAGTGTTAAAAACACTATTCCCACCTAATAAAATTTTGGACCTCATTAGTATTTCGGGACATGACATGCTAGTGATTCATAGGATTGAAATTGGTAGGAGGGGAAACACTAGAATGATTAATTTAGGGCAAGAACTATGAGGTCAGGGAAATTTAAAATTTTGAATGATGAATTCTGTAGGAAATGGAATAAAGAGCTTCCCTCAGAGTACATGGAATAAACAATTTAGAATCTACAACATATCTAAATCTCAAAAAGATAAATATAATCACAATTAATTTTGGATAGAAAGTGAATAACATACCAAAGTGCACTAATTAAAAGATTGAGGAAAGAAAGGATCTGGCATATGAAATATTGAATTATTGCAATTTCAGATTAGAGGCAAAATGGAATTTAGTAACAACTGAGACCTGCAATGAGCATGTATTTTGAAGAACCGAAGTTTGTTTACACCACCTTAATTCACTGAGCACATGTTTTTAAACCTACTCATTATTTTTGGTACCCTTCCATTTTATTTTTTTCAGTCATTGTAAGATTCTCTTTTAGATCTGATGCCAACAAAGGTTAGGACAGGAACTGTGACGAAGAGGCAAAATTCAGAGTGATAACAGAACTGTGTAGGGAAAGAAGTGAAGGAATTTTTCCTGTAGGATATGAGATAAATCCTATAAAATCTACTATACGCGTAAATCTCCCAAAGATGTATCTGAACACAATAGATTTTTGCCAGAAAGTCAATGGTGGAGGAATGTTCATGAAGTAATAAATTGAGAAAAGACCCTACCAATAGAAGATTGAATCAATGCTGAAGTTAATTTAGAGGCAAAATGGAATTTTAGTAATAACTGAAATCTGTAAGGAGCATATTTGTTGAGGAGCCAGTGTTATTTTACATTGGCTTTATCCAATGAGCACATTATTTTAATCTACTCATTTTTATAGGATATTCTTCCATGTTGGCAAGCATTAAAGGTTTTTCCCTTTAAGATCTGAACTCAGAGTATACACGTTGATTTGACATCTGTAGGGCATGTATATCTTATTTAATTCTATCTGTTACAAATTAAAGTGTATTTACCACAAATGTCTGTGGGTTCTAATCTATGGATATGATACATGTTTCAGGCAATAGATCAGAAGCAGAAAAAGCCTTTGACAAAAACACTCCAAATATTCTAGATGCATATGAGGTAATTTAAAAAGTATCTTGTCGCTAGCCAATTACAGAAACTGGATGTACAGTTGTTTATAAGGTTAAACTGTTTCTTTTTGTTGGCCTTAATATATCCTATTTTTGCTCACATACACAAAGTTTTCCTTTTTAAATTTCCTCCATTATTTTTAGGCCATTGATATCTTATTATATCAGTATCTTGTTGTACTTTCAGATATTTATCGCTTGAATTTCATAATTATTAATATGATTCCTCCTTATCATTATCTGCATCCTATGTCGACTCTGTGAAGTGCTTTGTGTATCGTGCCCCTTGTTTGTTGCATATGGTGTACGTTCTATCTTTGGCTTTCTGGTCTGGTTATCCTTCAAATTTTAGTTGCCAACTTTACCATGCATAGATTTCTACTTGAAACTAACTAAGAAAAAAATTAAAGAAATTAAATCACCATCCATCAGATGGGTTAATGAACCCTACAGTTGTTTCAAATTGAAGCAGATTAAAATTTGTTGACCACCAGTTTTGCTGAATGTCGTGCAGCCTTTTGTTGATATATTTGCCTTATATCACTATAAAACTTTTTATTAGCTATTTTCTGCTACAAAAATTAGTTTTTGTGCAACTTCTGCTTTATTCAAGTTTAACAGTGTTTCTTATTTTAACAGGTGAAGACTTTGCTCATGAAAATCTGTGAGACTTCTATAGCAGAATTTGAACTTAAGGTAGATTCTTTGATGGATTTATTATGTTTCTTAAAAACCCTGATTTTTATTTTAGAAGTGGGTTACATCTCTCAAGATTCAGTAATTTTGGTTCCTTGTGGTAAAATAATGATTTTATTTTTTGTTCATCTAATAATTGTTGCTGATTAGTAGTCAGTAAACACTTTTTTGATTGAGGACTATTTATGGAGCAGCTGAAAGATTTCAAATTATATGTCAGGAGGGATGCGAGCAAAATGGATTTAACATCACCTCCAACCAACTATACCATTCTTGCCACAGGTGGAAAGACTGAATCTATAGACTCTACTATGCCTGTGGATCCACCTGCATCCGATTCACTTGAATCAAGAACTATTTCTACTGCTCTATCCTTGTATAGACAACCAACCACACAAAAGCCATTGGATACATTTGATGATGAAGGCACATATTTGGTCACTTCTCCAAAGGTAAAGTCCATTGGCTTGTGCCAATGATCTTTGTACTCAATTGAATTAACATTCTTGAAATATATAGTAGGTGGCATTTTCTTATCCTAACAATTTGAAGGGTCTACAGGTTGGTATGTTTAAAAGAGGGCGTAATAGAAAGGGGAAAACAGGACCACCACTATCAAAAGAGGTATGCTCACAAATCTAGATCAAATATACACATGAAATATAACTCATTTATTTAAGAAATTTGTTCAATGACTGAGGAACTTGTTGTCTAATTTTTTGACAAAAAGAGAAATTAATGAAATGAAATGAAAGATTTTAGTAACACCCATAAAATCAAACAGTCTATGAGACCATGAACCATGGCGAAAGCGCATCACACAGAACATGGCAACCCCCTCAATATATTAGTTTTCATGAGTTGCAGGGTATGGCAATGCAGCACTTGTGCACCAAATACATGCATGAGTGCAGCACTTGTGAACCAAATACATGCATGGGTACATCAGAGCCTTGATATGGTTTTTGTCTGTATCCATATGTGAGCTCCTAATTTGGCTGAATCGGATATAGCTAGAGACAATATATGGACCTTTTGTAGCCCTATCTAATTTAAAAGCTCATTATGAACCATAAAAATTGTTGTACCCAAACCAACTTTTTTGCTTCATTAAGGCATTTTGCTTAAAAGAGTCTAAACCTTGTTAAAATGATGTTGAAATACAATTTTTGGGCATGTCAAGTATGGACTTTGGTCAATGTCATGTCAGTCCTCAGCAGCAATTAATTAGTACCTGGAGGTCAGAACCTGAACCTGGACTCAAAGGAGGACATGTTATGATGGAGAAGTGCTTCATGACAAATTATACTCCTACAAGGTCAATTTGGTGGCTAGAACAGTGTTTACAGAGGCAGAAACAGATGAAGATATTTTGCAGAAAGTAAATCTGCGCCCTTGTAGCCCAGGGGCACCCTTCTTTTTGAAGGCTCAGATTTAGTTTCTTTCACTTGCTAATACATTCAATCTCTTTAGAATTAGTCCATCTTTCCAACGAGCTATCAAGCAAGGTCATCCGAGTTGCAGGACTCTGGCAATTGAAGTTAGAAGCTGAAGGTACAAAGAGAGTGCATGTCATAGAGGCTGTCAAATTATAGTTTCTGCACCCATGTAGCCTAGGGGCGCCCTTGAATTTGACTCCTCCGATGGATGAATTTGCAAAATTTGTTTCCAGGGGATCTTTTCTAGTTTAGTTCAGCTACACAACGCACCAGTTCGTGAGATGATCTGACATACTGAGTGATCGTGGCAGAGGTTCTACTGAGCATGTAAAACAGAGGGTGGAAGAATGTAGAAATACACACCTGTACCTCTGTAGGCCAGGGGCGCCTAACCTTTAGGCCTACCAGATGGGGTTTTTAGCAGTCACAGTCTTCACGAGACTTGTGCAGAATTCTCCCAGCTATCCAACAATTCCACCCATCAGCCTCCTGGATTTGTCAAAAGCTCGTACGTAAGAGGTCAGTAGAGATCGCTAAAAAAATCAGACAACCAGAAAAATGGCTGTGAGAAATACACATTCCCTTGGAAAAGGCGCCCTTCTTTTTGAGGTCTTAGAAGCAATTTTCTCGCTTCGTCACCTCCAAAGACATCTCTTCTCAGTGCTTCTAGCTACGCAGAGAGATTGTCAGTGCACGAATCGGAGCACTCTAGCTCCCAGTGTCAGGGGTCAAAGTATGGCGTTCGGATGAAAGTTACACTTTTGTCAAATTAGTGATTGCGTCTTCACAGGCTAGGGGCGCCCTTGCTTTTGGGGTTCCTAATGTAGCTTTCAGATGCCTTACATATAGTCGTTGGTTGCAGAATTCTTCTAGTCACACAATGAACCTATCATCCAGTCAGTAGGGTTCATCGTTCACCAATAGTGATAGCTTGAAGTGTCAGATGTTAGAACGGAGAAATGGCCAAAGTCTGGAGACCTTGCATCAATTTAATCAAAGGCGCCCAATTTTATGAGGTGTCAAACGTTGTTTTTAGCAGTTGCAACTCCCAGCAGATATTTCATCTTTGCTCTACAGGCTTCGCGGTGGATATCTCAGCTCAGTCACAACCTCAGTTAGGCATCCAGAAATCAGAGCTGAACAAGGGCAACTGTAACTTTCAGTGAGCTATAAAGTAGGAAGTTAGTGAAAAATCTCAGAACTTTTGCAAATGGACGCCTGGAGAGTTAAATTTTGACTTTCCGAATCAGTATGCAGAGATTGTTGCTAATTTATTAAAATAATATTAAATTCAATTTTTTGGATGCAAACATTAAAATGGCGATTTTCTTCAATGTTTCAATATTGGCGCCCTTTGTAATATTTAAATTACAAATTTGCATGTAAAGGTAACTGAATATTTTAATATTATTTATTTTTTGCGACTTCGAGTTAGTGCCAGTTCGAACTTAAGGGGGTCCAATCACGATTTTTCTTTTTAAGTCAGGGTTTAAAGTTTGCAGTGGCGCCATTATGGTACGAATTTGCTCTATTTATTCAACTTTGGAATCATATTTCATTCATCTAGCTTGAGGAGAGGCGAATTTCTTCCTGAGTTGGGCGAATTTTCATCAGCAATTAGTTGTGAAGACATCAAAAACATTCTTTTGCAGGTACAAGTCCAGATTCATCAGCAGAATTCAAGACAAAGTGGCAATTTTAGCAGAAGAAAAAGCATCAAAACCTCAATCTTCTGTCTCAAATTCTTCCATTTCTCATCTTATTTTCTTTCGCATGTTTAAGAAACTGGCAAATTTTGACAAAACAAATCATCTGGGTCGTTTCATAATAGCTTCCTCGACAAAACCCAGGTGCTAGAATTTTTCAGGGAAATTTACTCCAGCGCATCAGTTCTCGAAGCTCTGATTTTCTTAATTGAAATTCCTTTGCATGGTGGTGTAGAAGTCCAATTTTCGCAAATCTGACATTTTGAGTTGTCTTAGAATCATTTTCTGGACAAAACCTATATCTCAGAATTTTTCATGAAAATTGCCCTTCAATAGGCTATTTTTAGCTTTCTAGAAAAATTGTCAGAATATAGTCGTGTTCACAGTCAACAGGCAAGTTTTTCAGAGTGCAGTACACACAACTCGAATTCAAGACTAAGATAGTCTTGACTCATGACTTCATCAGAATAGTTGACACGAATCTACATAAGGTGCTTCCAGAAGCAATCTTGGATCCAATCAAGATAAAAGATTCAATACTTCAAAACATTCAACAATTCGGGTTGCTTGAGGCCGCTTCTATCCATTTCTCAGTACATTTCATAGAGTTCGTAATGTCTTGTGTTAAGCACTACAATTCTACTGCTCGCGAAATACAGTCAGTAGATGGATGGGTGATGTGCAGTCTCAAACCCCTGGATATCAAGAGATATTTTGGTATTCCTCAACATTTGAACAGTCTAGTCATTTCCATGGACCAATGTGAGAGAGCATTCAATGCTGATATGGACAAGTGTCAAAATAAGATGGCAGAAAGATGGTTAAAATAGAAAAACAAGTTGCCAAGTAATGTGGGTCGTGGTGAATACAAGGATGAGTATGCGATTTTGATCACACTTCTCAATCGTGTCTCAAGTCATGCAAATGCAAACAGATTCCAACCCTTGATGTATTATATCATTGGTCAGATCATCTCTGGGCGAGAGCATTATGACTGGGCATCCTTCATCAGTGACATTATCCACGAGCAAATCACCGATTTTCTAGTTGCCCACTAGTTTCATGTGTTCTTACCTCGTATACTTAATCGCCTATCAGGGACAGTTTAGAGGATTGAACACAGTGGGCATACTCAGTGTACAAAAAGTCTACCATTACTATGACCAGCTTGAGTTCACGAAGGCTAAATGACATTTCAAGCGTGTGCATGAGGCTTTCTTGACATACACAGTGAGAAACTTAGATCGGGAGTTGCATGTTCATATCTCAGCGGTTGCCAGAGCAGCGATGGTAGATTGGGCAGATTGGTTCATTCAGTTCCCTACATACACCTACATCTACGTCTACAGATACACAGGAAATCCAGCCATGCTTCCACGCTATCCTTCAAATAGGACAGTCTTCATGGAGTTCCTGAGGCAACTATACGATGTTCATCTACGTTTGCACCATAAGCGTAAACCAACTGGCAACTTTCCAATGCAAATTTGGAATCTATTGGTGCAGGACAGCAGTTGATGCTAAAGCTGCAGGACAAGAGTTAGAAAAGTTTCATCTCAAGTACCTTGTCGATGCACGCACATATGATCCTTGGGGTCATTATTCAGCACGCCTTGGTGGTCGCCCTTATCATAAGCCTACAATGGAGGATTATTGGGTGAACTGCGAGGATGACTTTGAGGTGCGTAGACGTAGCTACAGCAGGTTCTCTCTCTCGCAGATTTTTGTCTTCTTGGCAGAAGATGTGGAAGGTTTGTCAGATGATGAGGGAGATACACTTCCTCAATTTTTCAAAGAGCAGGTTGATACACAACCACTGCCGACTGTTGATTGGTTCACCAAAGAATACTCATCAGTAAAGGAGAGGTCGAGTAGAGTTATTCAGAACAACATACTCGACCTTGAAAGCAAGAAGACTAGGAGGGTAGTCGTTCCTAGAACAAAGCCGCCATTGGTGGATGCTTCACTACCATCCTCGTCTAAACCTAAACAAAAGAAAAGGGTAACCCTCCTAAGAAGAATCAAGTCCCTAACAATTCAAAAGGGAAGGCACTTGCCATTGAAACACACATGGAACCAATCAGAGTGCCAATTCAGAGTTTACCAGAGCCCAAGGTTAAGCCTCGCATACCATCACCTGCTCCAGAGCAATCTCCGGTTCCAATTCACATTGACTTGGACCTAGACTCGCCACCTTGCAATAATGCCTCTACACATTCACACTCATCGGAACCTCTCGTGACTAGCACAAATCCTTCTAGTGGGATTAGTCGATACTTGTCTTGGCTTGAGAAACAACTGGGTAGGAAGAGGAGGCAGCCATCTTACATACTTGATCATTCAGATTTTGATCATGTCTACCAGGATGTGCCAGACAAGAGGATCAAGAAACAGGTCCATGTTGAGAGGAATGCAGATAAGGAGATTGTCATATAGACTGCTGCGCCTCCAGAGGGTAAGAGTCTGAACAAGATTGAAGTTCAAGACTTCGAAGTTATCACAGTCAACCTTGGTGGGAGCACCTGCCAAATAGAGGTTGATCTCCTACAGGTTGCAATGGATAGCGCAAGGGATAGAATACTGAAAGACAGAGAAGACAAGGAAGCCCTTAAGGCTAAAATCCAGCAACTTCGTCAATACATCTCTAGCCTTGTACACAGGATGGGAAATGTCACCGCTTCACTCCCATTGATGCTAGAGCCACCAGAAAAACAAGGCCAACTCAATCACCTGGTTGCATATGGCAAGTGTTTGGAGGATTGGGAGGAGGAGTTCGTCACCAGAGGCCGCTTTGTGCCTGCAGAGTTATATCAGTTGTGGTACAATGCACGCAAACTCTGTCTACGTTTCCAAGATGAGGAGAGAGACTTGGCGATTGGCAGACCCAGAGATGAGATCATGATTGCTCACCTGAGAATGGCATATGAATCAGTCACAGATGCAGAAGACAAAGAGGCTATCTACACTTGGAGGACACAATTAATCTTCAAGGTGAAGATAGAGGAGACAATGGCATTAGAGTTGGCTGAGAGCAGAGAGCACATCACTAGTGCACTCCGGTACGTGAAAACTTTTGTGTCTTGCATACCGTGCTAGTATCAACTTGAGGGTGGTGCATATGTTGAGCTTGCTGACGTTTAGTCAAAGCTCCAGGCACTCATTCATGGTATTTTTAGTG
>VDFB02266546.1:0-19626 GCA_007258455.2 Sequoia sempervirens
TTTTGACAAAGTTTATTTTCCAAAGAACAAATTTTTAGATACACCTGTTGTGACCTTTTCACACATCACCCCATTCAAAATGGGGACCCCCTAATTTTTGCTTCATCCCTGTCTTTTGGCTTTGGTTTTTCCCGCTGTCTCTCTCTTTGTTGTCTATCTTTCTGGGGATGTGCCCATCTGAATTGAAAGTTTTTGTTGAGTCTGTAGAATTAGGGTTTGCGCTTTTCATGTCAATTTGAGGTCAATTTGAGTTGGTTAATTGCATTCTGACTATTGCATCATGATTAAGACACTTCAAACTGCTTGCCTGCAAATTTTGAGCTGAAACAGACAACTTGCTATTTTTAGCAGTCCAGGCTTCAGGAGCCAATTTCAGGGTTTGCATGTTGAAATTTTCAATGCATGTTTGGAGAATCTTTCTGGGTTTTCCAAGACCTACGCAATGATATAACATGCAAGATGAGATGATAACTTTCAACAGTCTTGACTTCGGAGGCTATTTTTAGGGTTTGCATGTTGGAGTCTTCAAAGCATGTCTGGATATTCTTTGTCAGTTTTTCAAGAGCTTCGCAGTGATGTAATATGCAAACCAGGATCAAGACCTTTTTGCAGAGTTGTTTTCGAGAGCAAATTTTAGGGTTTGCATGTTGGACTTTTCAGTGCATGTCAACATATTCTTCATGGGTTTTTCAAGAGCTACGCAACAAGGTAACATGCAAGCAGAGTTGATCACTTTTCAAGAACTTACTATTTTTAGCCAGTGCTCGCATGCAGTCCAGTTTGTTGGGTTTTTCTGGGTTTTGTGAGATCTCTCGGGCAGTGTGACATGCAAACGCATCCGGTAGCTGATTGGTCACTTTTTCAAATACTTACTATTTTTAGCAGGATCACTCCAGTTGCTACCCAGCACTTCAGCATCACGAACAGGGCGACATGCAACAAAAACGGGGTCAAACGGAGATCATCTGAGCAACATGCAAGTCGGATTAGGGTTTCCAGCTTCGGGACCCAAAATGAAGGGTCAAATGCCAAAATCTCTAAAAACTGATGTATCCCACTGCGATCAATATCTTTCAAGGAGTCCACTGGTAAAATTTGAAGGCAATCTAAGCACTTACTAATTATAGTAAGTCACTTCTCAAACAGGCTATAAATAGCAGTTCAACGCAAGGCACCAGTGTGAACAAGTCAGTCAACCCACGAGGACCCCATGGAGCAAATTCCACGTCAAATAGAGTTGCAGAAGTCCTGAAATCAAGCAATTACTATAAATAGTAAGTTAGCTCCAGAAACAAGCTATAAATAGCAAGTTGACACAAGATGGCAATGTGAACGGACCAACTAGACCATGAGGATCCTATGGTGTAAATTTCAAATCAATTCAAGCTACAGAAGTGTGAAAACCAGAGGCTTACTAAATATAGTAAACAAGGGGCGAGCAAGCTAGAAAAGTGGCTAAGTGTTGGGAATTCCTGCAGGACCCCTCATATGCGCCCAACCTTGAGAGGAGCTCAAAAAATCAACTAAGTCAGGAGAAATTCTCTCTCCACACCTCAAATGCGCCCAAGGTGGAGGGAAGAAGTTGAGAAATTTTCCTAAGGCAAGAAAAATTCTTGTTGCCTAGCCTAGATGCGCCCATGTTGGAATAGGGGTGGAGGTTAAGAAAAAGTTTCTAAGTCTTGAAGTTCCTCCTAGCCCCCCTAAATGCGCCCTCATCAAGGAAAGGTGTTAGAAAATTTCCTAAGTCTTAAAGTTCCTACTCAGCCTCTCAAATGCGCCCACCTTGCCATGGAGAAATATGCTAAGTGTTGGAAATCTTGCAGGGGCCTTGAAATGCGCCCATGTCACCTAGCACTATGGAGGACGTTGAGAAATGGCTAAGGAAAATTGAAATTCCTCCTTGACCCCTGAAATGCACCCAAGTTAGGAAAGCATGTAAGGAATCTTCCAAAGGCGTTGAAATTCCTCCTTGATACTCCAAATGCGCCCATGATTGGAGATGGCTTTAGAAAAGTTTCTAAGTGTTGTTAATTCCTCCATGACCCCTCAAATGCGCCCAACTTGTTGGGCTATGGAGAAGTGTTCTAAGTGTTAAAACTTCCTGCTTGACCCCCTAGATGTGCCCTTGATGGAGATGGAACTAGAAAATTTTCTAAGTAAAAATTCCTGTAGAGGGTCCCAAATGCGCCCAAGTTGGCTAGTGGCTAAGGAAAAAAGTTGCTAAGTGTTAAAAGTTCCTGCTCAGCCCCTCAAATGCGCCCACCTTGCCATGGGGGATGTTCAAAAAATTTCTAAGTGTGAGAAATTCCTGTTGCCTAGCCTAAATGTGCCCATGCTAGAGGCTAGATTGGAAAAAAATTTCTAAGTGTGAGAATTCCTCCTCACCCAGTCAAATGCGCCCCCAAGAGGATGAAGATAGGGTGATGAGTTTTCTGAGTAAGAAGTTCCTGCTACCCCCTTGATATGCGCCCAAAGTTGTTGAAGGTGGTGGCTTTTAAAAAAATGTTCTAAGTATTGTTAATTCCTCCTAGCCCCCCTAAATGTGCCCTCATCAAGTCAAGGTGAGAAAAAGTTTCTAAGTATAAAATTTTCCTCCTCCACCCCTCATATGCGCCCAAGGTGGAGTTGGGTAAGTTGAAAATATGCTAAGTATGGGAAAATTCCCCCTCATCTAGAGAAATGCGTCCAACTTGGAGGAGAAACAAGAATATTTCTAAGGCATTATAAATTCCTCCTAGACCCCTCATATGCGCCCAAAATTGGCCAAGGATGATGGCTTTTGAAAAAAAAATTCTAAGTGTTAAAATTTCTCCTCCCCTAGAGAAATACACCCAACCTTGGGAAGAGATGAGGAAATTTTCTAAGGCATGTATGAACTGGCAGAGAAGGAGTCAAAATGCGCCCAACTTCAGGAGGTGAATTGGAAAATTTTCTGAAGGCAAGAAAAGAAATACGCCCATAGGGGAAGAGTGAGAATAAACTTTGATGATGAAATGTTTCTCTAAGGTATAAAATTCAAAAATTAAATGTACCCCTTCATAGTGATACACATGAATTTGGCATTTTCTGAGGGGAATTTTCTTCTGGGTACTGGATATCTTCGACAAGGAGATGATTTTGAAACTTTTCACGCCTCGCCTGAGACTTTAAGATGGAGATTTTACTCGAGCGCCCGGTTGATGAAATTTTCTAGAGGAAATAAATTATTTCTAAGGCAGATGGGTTCGAAATTTGGCTAAAGCAAAAGGGGGATATCATGATGGTTGGAAAATTTTCTAAGGCAAAGATAAATAAAACAACACCCTCTAAACGCGCCCTCAAGACGGATGAAAGTTTCTAAGGCATCAAAAATGAGCATCGAGGAGGATACATGGTCAAAGTACGCCTATGATAAAAGGGTATGAAGAAAGCAAAGTTTGCTAGAGAAAAGTGATGAACTCTATCAGATCCAAAGATCAATCGGACATTGGAGATCAAAACATGGATATCAGGTGAGTAAAGTGGATTTATATTATAAAATGTTTTGATGCTCTTCTTTTGTTTGCAAGATGAACGTCGGGACCAAGGTGGGAGAACTTGAAGTGATGGAGCGAATACTTCGGGACAATATTGCAACTGTAGGATGAAATAAAGTTACGTGTTTCAAGCCCCTCCATGATGTCTCACTTGCGTCCAAACCATGAAGGGAGATGTTATCAGAAATGGCTAAGTGTTGGAATTTCTCCTCAAAGACCCAATATGCACCCAACGCAATTAGGCAAATGGAAAGCAGGAATGATTGAATCCAAGACAAGAAAATATTTCAAGTTCAGATTGAAGGAAAAGATGAAGGCCCAGGCGTTGGAGACTCACGTCATGACAGATTGAAGGACAAAATAAAGGAATTCTTCTTAAGTCTAAAGTCCTCCGGCAATGACCCAGAAGATGTTCTCCAGCATACTCCGCATAACCAAAGGTACCATGACAACAAGGAGGAAGATCATCGTCAAATAGCTGAACATACCTGCCATATCAGTCCAAGAAGTTGAAGCCATGATGATCAGACTCATTGAATTTGCAGTCGAGAAGAAGAACAAGAACAATGCGAACACGGTTCCAAACAGGAATCTTCTAGAGGGATGGTGGACATTAATTGCTCATTTATTACCCCACTCTTCTTGGTGGCAATTTTTAGGGTTAGGGCTTATGTGGCTCAATCTAAGCCCTTCATTGTAATTGAATCTTAAGTCGTCCATTGGACTGGGCCAACTATAAAAGGGGCATCCCCCCCTCATTTGTACACTATTAGATTAGGATCAGAGAATAGCAGAGAGACTGATAGTGTAGTATAGATTGGTAGGATAGTTTGAAGAAGGAAAGTTTTTCCTTTGAAAACTTTGTAAGAAATTGTTGTGAACACTCTCTCAATAAAAAGAGTTTTCATTGTTAATGATCTTGTCTTTTGTTGTGGGTAGCTAGCAAGGTTTCTTTGTCCTTCTGATTCGAGTAGTAGCTTAAAGTAGAGTAAATTTCATTTCATGCAAGTAGATAATAGTAATGGAATGTGGTGTTTGACCTAAGCAAGCTTCGCTTATCCATACCACTAGCGGGTTCACTGACGGTGTGTTTGCCTTTGTCATGTCCCCTTCCGGTGGCATCTCTCGAGGCTCACGATTAGCCCTATTATACCTGCAACCCTCGTAGAGGTGATGGGATGGATAGAGGGTCTTGATGGAGCTTGGCTTGGCTTCAGTTGTCAGATTTTTACTAGTTGGCTTTCGTTCGGGCTCATTAGGACACCATTTGCCTGAGTTGCTATTTTTAGCAGTATTTGGCACTCAGCGAGGAACCCCTGCTATTTTTAGCAGTATGGTTCGATCATGTGCAGAATCATTCACTCTTTCGCCAGCTTCAGATGGTTCGTGAATCGGACGCTTCTTGAGGGAGATATTAATATTTAATTGATTAATTAAATATTAATTAATTGGAGCATATATTATAAAGTTATAATATTTTAATATTATAACTTAAGTGAATATCAAGGGGTTGACCATCATTGTAAAGGGGACAATTTTCAATTAATCTTTTAATTGAAAGGTGGCGTCCAACTTAGGAAGAATTAAAAGGTGAAATACAATTTTATTTTAATGATTGCCTTTTTGGGGAAAATCGCACTTTTCAAAGAATATAAGGTTTTGCCTTGGGATTCGAGCTCATTATGTTGAATATTGAATTTTTGAGCAAGCCTTCTTTCGGAGAACGAAGCCTAGGGTTTCCGTTGTCTACAGACATTGGAGAACGAGCCATCTTCAGTGTTGCGATTCAGAGGCTGTGAGATACCAGCTGATCTATTGCATTTCAGAGAGATTTCTTCATTCAGGAGAGATCACAGAACATTCACCGAGTATTGATTGTCAGAGTTTACAGCACGAGATTCATTCAGTAGGGTTTCATCTATTGAGGCGCATATTTCATTGAGATCCAGAGAAACCATTGAGGGCCGTACATTTTATTTGTTTGTTGGCTGCTGTTTCAAGGCCGTACTATTTCTATACCAGGCCGTACCATCTCAAAGGGTCGTACTTTTTTGCTTAGGACAAATCGCCTTCCATTTTGATCTTCTGGCTTCTACCCAGTTGGCGCATTTACCTCTGGATCATTTTTCTGGCATTTGACGGAGGGACAAGTGGATATTTATTGCAGCCGTACCAGTTCTCAATCATTCTCAGCTTGCTGCAAATCAGGTTCTTTTGAATAATATTTGTCTAATCTTGCCTGTATTTCAGAGATTCTTATTGTAATTGCTATGGCAAAAATAATGAAATCAATAGTTATCGATTCTTGAGCCTATTTGTATTAGATCTGAGCTTATTGTATTTATCTGCAATTTTATATCAAATTCTTTCCAAAATCGCATTCTTTCTTATTCATGCAAAAACGTCAAAAAAATCAAAATACACCAAAATCAAACAAAAAACACCGGTTTGGGCAGGACTGTGACCTTGTATGGTCAACTGGAAACGTTGTAGACATAACTTCAATCACAATTTGAATGATGGTATGCGTCGTTGTGATGGTATCTTCATGTCAAGTGGTGGTTTGAATATCTTTAGTCACCTCCCTTGAAGATTGCACCGACTCCACGGAAGTTGTCCAACGCGAGGCAAAGCGAAGTCCGGTTAAAGTTTGTTGAAGTTGAGCTCCATATCTTGCATTTAGGATAGAATTTAGACTTTCTAAACCTTGCACTCATGTAAATTCAGTACTTTCTAGTTAGTTTAGGAAACAAGAGCTTTATAGACAAACCTTTCGAGCATTCAAATTCCTTTCTCCGCTGTTGAACAATTGTGTAAGTCCCCTTGAGATACCAGCAAATCACATCGAGCCAACTGAGACTATCCACTGCATGAAGGAACCTTGGAGTTGAATGCATGATCTTTCTAGCAATCTTAGCATGCAGGAGATTTTGTTCAAGAGAGGATAGAGTCACCGTTGGTAACTTTATTCTATGTTGGTGCGGTCACGAAAAACACATCAACAACACCCACGCAACAAAGCATAGTTTGCATACTCATACTTGGCAGACTAAAAATTTTCTGACTTGACAGCTTTAAAATACTTAAATATCTTAAAAAACATAAATTTTATGCAAAATACAGTTACACATGTATCAAATGAGACTATATAACATTGGGAAAGTGTTTTCTATTATATTTGAATGCAAATAGAGTACAAAATTGCACATCATGCAAATACAACAGCCAGCCGATAACTGATATGAATTTATAATGATTGTCATTGAAAATCATTATTTATAAAATTTTCCCTTTGAATCTGCTATCTATAAACTCACTCCACTTTGTTCAAGAATACTCAAATTCTTGATGTGATCTTTCCCCTTGAGCGTGCAGGGATTAAAAAGGCCAAAAACAGTGTGTTTTTAGTGTCCAACCCACATTTGGCAGTGCCTGTTTGTACGACACAAGTTCTCTACTCACACACACAAGTACTTACATGAATTAAAGTGGAAAACTCACTAGAAACTCTTTTCTGCAGAGACTCATAAGTTAAAGTCAGAAAAACTTGGTGATGAAAAAAATTTGCAAGTACTTGGCAGGTAGGTAATCTATGCAATAAAGTTTAAAAAGGAAAAACTAAGGGTAAGAAATGAATGATGATCATATAGAAAGTGTTATAAATAAACTTTCCCGATTGGAAACAATGTCTCAACTCCATTACATATCACCCAGATTGCATTAGGAAACATGATAAAATGCATGCTCAATCCTATATAAATCAGTTTTTAAATCAGGAAAAAAGTTGACTAAGATGGCTAATGGAGGTCTACAGTTGATGTTACAGATTAATTCTTGAAAAAGCACCTACACTAGAAAGATAAAGAGATGCACGACAAGACAGTTAAGCTGGAAAATGGAGTGTCACAATTGGACTATCAAATGATCCAATAGAAGAAGCAACATGTAGCAGCCTTGGATGTGTGGCACCAATAGAAGATGCAACATGTGCAGCCTTGGATAAGTGCCAATTCAAAGTAGGGGGTTTAAAGATAGATTTGGTTGCACTGAAGGAAAAGAATAGGAATAATAGTTATCTTTGAAAAAGATGAGAGCTTGGAAACTTAATTATCAGAATTAAAAACCAAGCTACAGATTAAAGATGAATCCAATGCTTATAAAGGCCTCACCAAGAAGACAATTCAAGGTGCTGAAAATAATTTGGAGACAGAATACAGTCAATCAAAAGGTACCACCTAAGCAAGTGTGGAGCGCAACCCAACACCCTTGGCTTCCAGTCCCCTGTTGCCGTCTTACATGTCTACTTCTACTAACTAGTTCCTAATAGGCATGATGACCAACTAAGAAGGACCAAAGATGTAAAGGAAATTTTGTGTCCTCTTGTGTATCATAATTGTATATACCACTGTGTTACATGGGGATGCATCCCCTGTCCCAAAATACACTGTCCCTGTCCCCAGCCATCCCCGGGACAAGGGGGCACAAATGGGACGTCCCCTTGCCGTCCCCAAAACAAACCAGCGAGCAGGAAACGGCAGGAAACGTCCCTGCCCATTTGGGGACGTCTCCCCAACCCCGATAGGGTTGGGGGATGTAGGAAACGTCCCTCATCATATTGGGGATGGCTAGCCATCCCCCTGCAGACAAGGAACTTTCAGCATTAAAAAAAACTTTAAAAACTCTTCTTTTTTTTTAATTTTATTTTGTTCCCCACACTGGGGCATTAGAGTGTTGATGTGATTTTTGTGACCGCACCAATCAGCAGAATAAAGTTGTCCGAAGGCTACTCCATTCTCTCTTGACCAAAGTATTCTGTGCCCTAAGATTGCGAGATAGATCGCACGTTCAACTCCAAGGTTCCAAAATACTTAGAATACCCTCAGTTGGTTGGTTGTGAATTGTTGTTTTCACAAGGGGACTTACACAATTGTTCAGGATACTTGCAGTAAACAACAGATAAATGCTTTGAAGGGAACTTTTGTGCGAATGATTTGGCGTTGATGTATAAGTTTTCCTAAACTAACCCAAAGTGTGCGGAATTGAAAATAGATGCAAGGTTCAGAAAGTCTAAGTCCTAGGCTAAATGCAAGAGGTATTGGGCCCGACTTCAATGAGCTTTAACCGAACGTTGTCTTGCCTCCATTGGATAGCTTCGACAAGGTTGGTGCAATCTTCAAGGGAGTGAAAAGATGTTCAAATCATGATCCAACAATGCAAATACCATCAAAACAATGCATACATACACATGGATCTTGACCGAAGTTAAACTTAAAAGGTATTCCAGTTGACCACGCAGGACAAACTTACCATCAGTAAGCTTGTTAGTGGTATGGACTAATGAAGCTCACTTAAATCAAACACAACCACTCATAATTAAATACTAACATGAAAATTACTCTAACTTAAATCCTACTTGAAGTCGAAAGACGAAGAAACCTCACAAACTATTCATGACAAAAGTGGAGTTCACCATCAATGAAATTCTTTTATTATGATAGCCTTCATGACAATTTCTTACAAAATTCTCTAAGGGAGAATTCCCCTTCTTCTTCAAACAATGCAATGAAACTACTCTAACTACTTCAAAAATGTCTACTCTCTAGTATGCTCTGATGTATATACCACTAATCTGACTAACTAACTAGTGTACAAATGAGGGAACTCCCCTTTATATAGCTAGCCAAACCAAACGGGTGGTCCAGATCAAATTACAATGGAAGGCTCAGATCGAGCCACCTCAGCCCTAGACAAGATTAACCCTAAAAACCGCCAAAAGGTGGAGGAGTGGCGTCATTAATGATCTCAAAATAGCAGATTCCTCCTTGACCACTATGGGAAATTAATGCCCACTATCCCTCTAGAATATTCTTGTCCACGATTCTGTTTCCATTGTCCTCTCTGAGCGCGTAAGTTACGAACCGGGCCAGCACTGAATCAACTTCCTCTTCTGAAATCGCAGGAGTAAGGTTGAGCTGATACTCAAGAATACCCACCATCTTCTCCTGCCGATCACAAGTCTTTCTCCAAGTCTCAATAGACTCCTATGTGCTCTGAATAATTGCCAAAAATGTAGAGATGTTCTCAAAGTCAAGTTGAGAAAACATCCTCATCTCGGAGAAGAAAGGTTGCAGCCTTGCCTTCAATCCATCTACCTCTATCTCCTCTGGAGTTAGCCTCTTGGCGAACAATGCATCCAATGTATTGAGGATGCCCTCGTGAATATTTCTCATGGCCTTCCTGATTTTAGAAGACTCCACAACTGCCATATCAAAGAAGCCCCTTCTAGTGAATGCAGCCGAATGCCATCCAAGAAAATCATATATGTCTCCAGCCTGGATCACTCCTTCATTGACCAAAGTTTGCATGGGCACACGCATCAGGGCAGCGAGGCGAGGAATGGTTTTGTCCTAGAATATATGAGTGTCACCCCAAGCCTGCTCGATGTCCCCCAAGTGCGAGAGGATATCGGAAGCACTCCGAAAAGAGGAGACAAGATCAGCCATGAATTTCTCTGCCTCAGTGCGAACACCGCCTATCCACTTGTCTCCTTCCCGAATAGCCCTCTTCACCTCTTTGAACCCACTAATTGATTCCCGTGGCAGCTCAGGCGGAAGTTCCACTACTGGGTTCTCCTGAGCACATGGACGCGCCAGATGCTGAACATACCCAACCAACGCCTTATGCTCCTTCTTTAATCTCTTATACTTCCCTTCCTTTCGTACCAGCCTATCCTTCAAAGCTTGAAAAGAATTCTCAGCTTCTTCAACCACCTGTGTTCCGGAGGGACGCCCTAATTCGATCGTAGTAACCGTGTAATTTTCTGGCATCGCGTCATCTAAGTCATAGTCCTCCCTTGGAACGGCAACATGGAAAGTGTGTGAACCAGCCTCATTTGTCTCCATCCAGGAATATTTCCTTGCCCTCTTCCTTTGAGGTGACTTACTTGTCCTATTTAAAAGTTCCTCCATTTCTATTGCCAGGTCAACGTCATCTTCCTAATCTCTCCTTATCGCACGTGAGAGCCAACCTGGAACATTCTACGGGGCACCATAAACAATGAGGGGCTGCTCTTCTGTTGCCTCAACCTCACGAACTTCCTCTTGAGCGATATTTGGCTGAGGCTCATCTGTCTCCATATGCTGGTCATCCTCCTCAAAACCCCGAATGTCAGGTTCCGTTTCATCCTCAAAGGCTGCCTCAAGCGCATGATCAAGGCGAATATCTGTCTCTGTTTCATCTTCTTCTTCTAGCTGATTGGCACCCTCAGGAGCGTTAGCACTATGACTGTCAGGCTCTCTTGGCAACGGCTGGTTAACTTCTCCAATTTCGGGCTCCTCATTCAATCTAGCCCTCTGGTCTACAAGCAGCGATACTTCTTGCACGCTAGAGGATTGTTCTAACAACTGAGTAGGCGATGTATCCTCCGATCCTTGAGGTTCGGGCTGAATTGGTTCTTCTTGTTGTTGCGGCTCTGAAGCTTGGGCAATCTGCTTCTTTTTCTTTGTTGACACTGGTGGTCTCTGATCACCCATGAGATTGTACGAGAGGGAAATTGACCTTCTCCTCAACCTGTGAACATGCCCCTCTACCCAACTCCTCGTGAAGGTCAAGATAGGCATAGACAAAGTGTCTAAGTCTGTAATCTCTAGTTCAGCCCAATCCGGGGGTGAGATTAGCGTGTTCTTTATCGATTCATAGTCTGGGTGAGTAAGTTTGGTATCCTCGTCAACCTTATCCAGGACTTGGACCACTTCGCACTCTCTGATTAATTTAAGAGGCAACCTGGAGAACATTCTTCGTCTAATCTCAGCTTCGTCTCCAGCATTTGCCCAAAAATCCTCCAAGTGAGCCCTATGCCTGTATTCCTCACCCTACACCGTTCCAATCTTCCCCCGAGGATCAAAATCCTGCCTGCTGGTATGGAGAGTGAACTGATAGAACCGTAATTCCTCCTTTGCCTCCTTGGCTGCCTGCAAAGAAGGGCACTCCTCAAGCAAGTTTCCCAAAACAATGGGGAAGTGCAAACCTCCCTTCTTCCTTCTTATAATTTTGTCATAGGCCACCAATTGCCTAGATAGCTCAAGCATTATCATTCTATTCATGGGGTACCTCGGTAGTCGGTAGATGTATGAACTATACCCCGGAAACCTTAAATAGGTGAACTTTGGGAATTGGACAAACCAAAACCCATACTCTTCGATCAGCATTTGCGCTTCTTCAGATATTCTTTGTTGCAATCTTCGTTGAAGGGTCCTCGTGATGCGCATTGTGAAGGCATCATTCACCCTCTTGAAATCAGAGGTGCTCGTGAGATGCAATTGCCTGCAAGATTCATGAATCTTGAACTGATTAAAGCCACACCCAATTGGCTCTTGGTACACCAGCCCCTTGTATTTTGTCATCTATGCCAGCATGTAGATAACATACGAACTCATGTAGAACGTTCTCGTTCTCCTTAGATTTTTGAACTGTTCATTGATGTTATCACTTATTATTTGCGCCCAATCCACATCCGACTTTCCTTCTAGCACCACGCTGATATAGAAGAAAATCCATGGCTCGAACACATATGCTTGCAGGCTGCCATTAACTCGACTGAGCAACATGATCAAATCACAATATTCTTGCTTTAGCTCCTATGAAATAATTTGCTTTGGCAGCTTGGAGCCAGGAGGCTTAGGCTTCCTCATCCATGTAGTGTTAATCCTCTTAACACACTTGTCAAAAGATGTGGCATACATCTTGTCAGCTTTCTCCTTGGATTTGTATAACATTTTATTTGTGGCTAGGATCCCAAATGCCTCACCAATTGCATCAGGTGCGAGGTTGGCCAACAACATGCCATTTGGAGAAACAATTGTCCGGTGATCCAAATTGTAGAAATTTGCGCACTCCATAATCAACTCTGGACATCGAACTGCTGGCTGGAAACCGGCAGCTGCATACAATCCGCTCCTCACAATGTTGTGCGAGACGTCCGTCAGAGGATTGCCACCTTGCCCATATATCCTTCTCATGAAGGCCTCGAGGTTGAAAGAACCGAGGTTGGTATCCGTCAAATTTCCGAACTTGGACACGAACTTAGACTCCGGAATAAAAGATTTCTTCAAACTCTTGATGATTGCCTGCCTGGAGGCATTCTCCTTTCCAGCTTCATTATTTCCAGCTTTAGTTCCAACCTTGCTTGTTCCGGCAACATCAGCTCTTCGACTTTCAGCCATCTGCAAAACGAGAAGCAAACATTACAATTCAAACTTTTAAAATAAAAACTTCGTGAGATGGCTGGCAAATAAAGTTGGCAGCAAAAAGAAAATAAAATTAATAACTCTAGCAATAAAACTTCAACTCCAAACCTCGATAAACTTAAACTTCGAAATTTAAAACTCTGAACTTCAGCAATTTGCAGCCACAATAATTTCAGCTATTCGAAAGAAATAATTTCAGCAATCTCAACTTTAGAAAATACTTCAAGTCTCAGCAACTTCAAAAATTTTAAATCTCAGCAACTTGAAATACTTACTTTCAGCAACTTGGAGAAATAAAATTCTCAACTTCAGCAACTTCAGAAATTTCTCACTATTCAGCAACTCCAAATCTCGAGAAATTCAAGCTTCTTGAAAAATCGAACTCAACACCTCCTCTCACTTTCAGCAACTTTCAACAAATTTAAACTTCAGAAAATCACTTTCAGCTCTCCAGCACAAATCTCAGCTTTGAAGTTTGTGAATAGAAATGAAAACTTTGAGGTTTTTATAATTGAAAGCTGGTGCTTATTTTAGCAAATGCCATTAATTCTCTTCATCATGACTTAGACATTTTCTAAATTTAAAAAAGAATATTCCAGCCATCTTACAGTCGTCATAGCAATTTGCTATTCTGGGAGATTCTTTCCTCATTTTAAATTTAAAATTTCCCTCCCGACTACCAATTACTTCCAGTTGACTGAAGTAATTTCGAGAAAAAAAAGAATCATTTAAAATTTACTTCAATTTAAAATAATCTCACCGCTTTTAAAATGGCATATTTAAAATTTAAAATTTAATTTAAATTCCATTTAATTTCATTTCATCGTCAACACTTTAAAACGGCTAGGCAAAGTTATTTTCCATCCATAACAACTCCAAAATAAATTCCCCGTAATTAAAATCTTCCAACTTTAAAAAAGGTTTATGTGTCCAAATTTAAGGGGAAATTTAATTTAAACTTTGGAAAATAATAATTTAATTTTAATTAATTTCTCTGACTTAGAAAAATTTCGCTTTATTTGCCCAAAGAAATTTTTAATTGCTTCCAACGCCTTTTGGAAATTTTAAAAGCCATCGAATCCCATAGAAAATCTTCATTTGATTTTTTGTATATCATGCCAAGAGCAATTAAAAAAAGGGGGGGGAATTTTAATTTTCCAATCTTAAATATTTACTCATCCCCTTGACACTTATCAGCAAACTCTCCAAAACAAAGGCGTGTTGCAAGGTTGCGGTTTCAATTTATTGCAGCCTAGAAGAGATATCCATACTTTCACAAGCAGAGGCATAAATAAAATGTGTTGCTTTTAGATTAAATGCAGCAGGTGCGTTTATTAAAATCACCCTTTCCCTCTTGGGGTGCATATGAGTTGGTTAATTTCATTTTATTTGCCATAGTCCAAATTCAAATGCCTTACTCAAAGGCAAACTCAATCTCTTCTTGCTAAGGCACGTCTGATGTATGCTTCTCCAAATCAAAATTTCTCAAGCTTTTCTCAAGGTGTGGCTGAGGTATTCAACTTCAGATCCGAAGTGCCTTAGAAAATTTTTTGAGCTCCTTCTTCTTCCAGGGGCATATGGAAGTATGTGGTTTTAATTTTGAATTTTCCACATTTAATCAATACTTCCTCCTCTTTACTCAAGGCATATCATAGCAGAAGGCGTCTTTCACCTGTTCAAGGCTCAGAGCGGCGAGAGGTTGTTCTTCCATTTTGAATACTTAGAAAATCGCCAGTCTTGTCAGGATTTGAGGCGCCCTGGCCTTTGTGCTTTCAGTTTTAAATGACTCAGATGTCTTTTACCCTTTCCACTTGCCTGGGCGCATTTGAGAGGGGTAACTTTCAACTTTGGACACTTAGAAAATTTTATAATCTTCATGCCAGTCAAGGGCACATATGAGTACTCTGAGCATCAGATTCCTTAGAAATTTTCAAGATCCAATCTTCTCCTTCATGGGCGCATTTACCGGTGTGAGCTTTCAATTGGGGGCACTTATGAGAGGGGGAATTTCCAACACTTAGCAATATTTTGGAGTCTTCCTCAAAGTTGGGTGCATCTCATACCATGGAAAAAGCTTTCGATTTCCAGCATGTAGTCAAAGGCTGCAAAATAAGCCTCTTCTTGCTAAAGTATATGATGTATGTATCCGTTTCATGGCTCTATGATCTTTGAGCATTTAGGTGATGAAGTTTTATTTTGTGGCTTAGCCAAATTTGGAAACGCTTCAACCTCCCGAGGGCGCAAAATGGCATATAGAGCTTTCATTTGAACACGATAAAATTTCCGTTTCTTTGCCAGGCTGTTGAGCAAATCAATGAGTGAGCTTTGAGTTTCAGCCTAGTCAAAATTCTAAAATCTCCTTATTTCTCGAGTATGTGATAGGTTGGACTTTCACTCACTTGCTTGAGCAAATAGCATGTTGAGGGGTTCCATTTTAAGAAGATGTCTTAGAGTATTCCTCCGAGAGACGTATTGCAAAGCTTCAAATTCAACACTTAGCACTTTAATCACCTCCTTCCTTCCAAGCGCAAATGACTACCTGTGGTTTCATTTAATGCCTTAGTCAAAATTCTTGATGCCATCAGCTTTTCTTTAACCCAGGTGCATATGAGGAGTTGATCTTCAAATTCGAAGCACTTAGAATATATCTTCAATCCATTCTTCAGCTTAAAGGGGGGGCGCATTCAATGTGGTCTACTTCAAATTTTCATACTCAGAATATTTCTCAAGCTTTTCTACCCAAGGGCGCATATAGGAGTCTAGCTTTCAATTTGGGGCTACCTCATGTGTCCAAGCTTTCAATCTTAACACTTAACACCTTTCCAACCCTAGGCGCATATAACCCTTTGAGGTTCCAATTTGATGACTTAGTCAAATTTTGAAGTCTTCTCTCCCCACTTAACTTTAGGGGCGCATATGAAGGGGTGAGCATCTAATTTTCCATACTTAGAGAGTTTTCCAACTTTTCCACTAGCCTAGGCGTAAATAAGAGGTCATGCTTTCAATTTTGAAGGCTTAGAATATTTTCTTCAATTTACTCCCCCAAGCTTGGAGCCCATTTTATTTCGTGAGGACTTTCATTTTATTTGTCTTGGTAGAATTTTTTATCTGTCTTTAGCCTTTTAAGGCGAATTTTGATATTGGACTTGAAAAATTATCAAACTTGATGTATTTCATGCCTTTTGCCAAATTTAGAGTGATTTGCTCCTGTTAACCCTAGCTTGCCCCGACTTTCTATTTTTAGAAAGTTCTCCAAATTTCGTGCTTTGAACTGACTTTTGACTCTGAAAAGCCTGATTTTGCTTCGTTTCAACTTTCGAGATGTAATTGAGCTGTCGGAGCCTGATGCCAGCTTGTACCTGCTATTTTTAGCAACTTACTAAAAATAGCCATTGCTTAGAATGCCTTCAAATTTCATGTGCTGAATGCCTGAAGTGTGGGGATCGTGGCTAGATGCTGCATTTACATGACTATCGTGTCCTGCCCTTGAATTTAGGAAACCCTAATTCCTCTGCACCAGCCTGCTAAAAATAGTAAGTGTCTAATTTTCCATCCTCTGCCACACCGTTTGTCTTGAAATTCGCGCCATGGGATCCTTGTTGGCAGACTTGCCTGTTCATACTGGTATCTGATGTCGACTTTCTATTTATAGCCCATCTTAGGAACGCCTTACTAAAAATAGTAAGTGCTCCGTTTTCCTTCAAATTTTGCCGGCATACTCCTTGGAAGATGTTGATCATGGTGGGATACTTCAGTTTTGGAAACTTTGAGGTCTGATTCCTCATTTTGAGTCCTGAAGCTCGAAACCCTAATTTTCCTGCATGTGCCTCAAATGAGCTCCGTTTGACCGCGTTTCTGTTACATGTTACCATGTTCGCGATTCTGGAGTGTTGGGCAGCTGTCTAAGTGAACCTGCTAAAAATAGGAAGTGGCTGAAAAAGTGACCAACCGGTTGTCAGATGATTTTGCATGTCACATTGCCCGAGAAATCTTGAAAAACCCAAAAAAACCTAGAAAAATCATCAACATGCAAGCGGCTAAAATAGCAAGTTCACGAAAAGTGACGGAGTTCCACTTGCATGTTACTGCCGTGGAAGCTCTCGGAAAACTAGAAAAAGAACAATACGATATCGTTGAAAACTTGCATGCAAACCCTAATTACAGCCTCCGAAGGCTGAACGCTGAAAGTTGTTGTCCTGTCTTGCATGTCATATCACTGCGAAGGTTTCGAAAAACCCACAAAGAATATCCATACATGCATCTGAAAATTTTGCGTATAAACCCTAGAATTTGCTCTGGAAGCTGAACTGCTAAAAATAGCAAGTTGTCCGTCTTGGCCCAAATTTTGCCAGTGATGAGTTCAAAGTGCTCAAAATGTAGTGCAATTGTCAGAACGTGAAAATCTCGAGAAAACAAACTCCAAATTGACACTTACTAAAAATAGAAATGTTGCAAAATTCAGTGAAAATTCAGAGGGATTCTGTTTAAAGCATTATGACAGCAATGCTAAGCTCAGAAGTTGATTAGCCAACTCGATTTGACCTCAAAGCAGTCTGAAGATTATAAACCCTAATTCATTAGAAGACGTTCAGAACTTAGTCATAATTTAAACCCAGGTCAAATAATAAGTACACCATCAAATGGGAGGAACAGACCGAGAGAGACAGACCAAAAAGCAAAGCCAAAAGACCTGAATTGAGAAAAAAATTAGGGGGTCCCCATATCGAATGGGGCGAGGTGTGAAAAGGTCACAGCGAGGCCACAATGAATCCCAACCCTAATATAAACCCTAAAATGCCAAAAGAAGTTAAAACAAATTGAAAAATGAAAGATAATATTGCACCTTATTGATCTGGGCGATTTCATGGAAAGTTCTATAGCCATTCACATTGTTGTTCACAATTGTTTCAGAAGTCATGGAGCTCTCATATATTTCTTGCGGTGGTTTTTTCCATTGAGCTAGGTGTAGTTACTAAAATATGCACTATGATAGAGATGACATAGACAATCATGAGGATGCTATTCAGATTTCAAATTCATAATGCAACTGTACATGCTTACAAATTTAGTTGTGAATTCTTTCTGATTTCTATAGCATAGACTATCTACTTATCTTTAGTACATATTTACATATTGATATTGTTGTTATCAATTATTGACATCTCTCTCTCTCTCTCTCTCTCTCTCTCTCTAATATATTGGAAAAAATAAATAAATAAATATATATATATATCGTCGTCCCCTAAAAATGGCCCCCTAGGAAACATCCCAGAAACGCATACCCTACCGTCGCCCTATCCCCGTCCTCCAAACGCCGTGGAACATAGTTATACCATGATGTGAGGAATCATTATGCATGTATGTAATGTACTTTTTGCATTGTTTTAATCTTTGAGTTAATGATGGTTTGATAAGGATATGCATATGTGGGGCATCATGGTCAACTACCTACCTACACCCATATTTATATGTACAAGTTGGGTTTAATTAAGTTTCCTTCATTCATGAGTCTACCGAGTATTGTGTGTGAATCAGACCTGGGCATATTGGAGATCATGTACATTATAATGATTAACAATGAAAATGTTGTTGTTTCTATTATATTATGTTGTATTCAATTCTATTCGTAATGTTTATGTAAACTTTCATTGATAGTTTGCACATTCTAATGATTAACATGTAAGAAATTCCTATTTCTATTATCTTCAGTTTTGTTAATTTCTGTATATGATGATTGTGCACAATTCTTGTAGGTAATTTCTTGTGTATTTACTATTAATGATAAATGTTTTGTTTTATATCAATTTAGTTGTTGTAAAAGTTACTAGTTACAGCTACTTTTGAAGATGTACCCGTTCTTTCTCTACCATGCCTCCTCGTTTTAAAAAAATTGTGGTTGAAGATTTTCTTGTGCATGTATTTGATATAGAGAAGTACAGTGTTTTTTAAAATATCCCAACCAATATATATGCAATTTTTCTGATTTTTGTAATGCAAAATGATGCCCTAATTTTCTGATTTTAAACTTCTGCTTAAACCCTAGTTTACTGATGTAGTTTTCTAAGTATATTCATGCATGAACAGCAGTATACATTCAACCAAATAATAGCCAAACTCATAGCAGATCATAACAATACAAAACCAACATCATAGACCATCAAACATTCACCAATATGAACCACAATTCTGATATTTAACACATTCAGTTTGCTGCTACAACTCTGATTTAACCAGCGATGCAATTATACAATGAAAATGGCTTCAAACATGCCCAGCAATATGAAAGAGTTTACTAATATGAAGAAACCTCAATCTATGCAATGAAATCAACCTTCTACTCTAACCCTAGCTGGGCTAAATTGTTCCAGCCAACTCCAATGCAAATTACAATGCAAATCTATGATGAAAATGATATCAAAACCCTACCAAAGGGGTGCACTGGCCTACTGGCCTGCTGATAGAGTTTGCAACCCTTGAAAATCTGAAGAATATCACCCAACTTGCCCAAATCGCCCCTCCAAACTTGACGCCTAATGTTGATGCAGAAATTTGAGTGTGATTCTAGCAAGAATCACCATTGAAGCCCATGTGAACCTCCATCACGAAGTCCTCTCTTGAAGAAGCTAGGGTTTCGTCCAACTTCTCCTAAATTCCTAAGGGTTTTTGTCCTTAGAGAATTTGCCTAAAACCAGATCAAAATAGCAGACATAAATTTGTCGATGATAAAAAGCCTCCAAATGAATCTTGTATTTATATCAAACTTCCCCTTTTCCCTCCAATCTAGCCAACCTAATTTAGGCCCCAAAATTCGAATTTTTTTTTTTTAAATCTTTTATTTTATTTTTTATTTTTTTTTAAATTATTTT
>VDFB02266547.1:0-28017 GCA_007258455.2 Sequoia sempervirens
ATAAGGATATGCATATGTGGGGCATCATGGTCAACTACCTACCTACACCCATATTTATATGTACAAGTTGGGTTTAATTAAGTTTCCTTCATTCATGAGTCTACCGAGTATTGTGTGTGAATCAGACCTGGGCATATTGGAGATCATGTACATTATAATGATTAACAATGAAAATGTTGTTGTTTCTATTATATTATGTTGTATTCAATTCTATTCGTAATGTTTATGTAAACTTTCATTGATAGTTTGCACATTCTAATGATTAACATGTAAGAAATTCCTATTTCTATTATCTTCAGTTTTGTTAATTTCTGTATATGATGATTGTGCACAATTCTTGTAGGTAATTTCTTGTGTATTTACTATTAATGATAAATGTTTTGTTTTATATCAATTTAGTTGTTGTAAAAGTTACTAGTTACAGCTACTTTTGAAGATGTACCCGTTCTTTCTCTACCATGCCTCCTCGTTTTAAAAAAATTGTGGTTGAAGATTTTCTTGTGCATGTATTTGATATAGAGAAGTACAGTGTTTTTTAAAATATCCCAACCAATATATATGCAATTTTTCTGATTTTTGTAATGCAAAATGATGCCCTAATTTTCTGATTTTAAACTTCTGCTTAAACCCTAGTTTACTGATGTAGTTTTCTAAGTATATTCATGCATGAACAGCAGTATACATTCAACCAAATAATAGCCAAACTCATAGCAGATCATAACAATACAAAACCAACATCATAGACCATCAAACATTCACCAATATGAACCACAATTCTGATATTTAACACATTCAGTTTGCTGCTACAACTCTGATTTAACCAGCGATGCAATTATACAATGAAAATGGCTTCAAACATGCCCAGCAATATGAAAGAGTTTACTAATATGAAGAAACCTCAATCTATGCAATGAAATCAACCTTCTACTCTAACCCTAGCTGGGCTAAATTGTTCCAGCCAACTCCAATGCAAATTACAATGCAAATCTATGATGAAAATGATATCAAAACCCTACCAAAGGGGTGCACTGGCCTACTGGCCTGCTGATAGAGTTTGCAACCCTTGAAAATCTGAAGAATATCACCCAACTTGCCCAAATCGCCCCTCCAAACTTGACGCCTAATGTTGATGCAGAAATTTGAGTGTGATTCTAGCAAGAATCACCATTGAAGCCCATGTGAACCTCCATCACGAAGTCCTCTCTTGAAGAAGCTAGGGTTTCGTCCAACTTCTCCTAAATTCCTAAGGGTTTTTGTCCTTGGAGAATTTGCCTAAAACCAGATCAAAATAGCAGACATAAATTCGTCGATGATAAAAAGCCTCCAAATGAATCTTGTATTTATATCAAACTTCCCCTTTTCCCTCCAATCTGGCCAACCTAATTTAGGCCCCAAAATTTGAATTTTTTTTTTTTAAATCTTTTATTTTATTTTATTTTTTATTTTTTAAATTATTTTTTTATTTTTTCCCTCCAAAAAGTGTCGCCCAACCCATATAAAATATATAAAATATTTTTTGGCACAAATATTCAAAAATTAAATATTATTTTTCCTTCTTTTGGGCACCAGGACTCAAAAATTTTAAAATAATTAAATATTATTTTTGCTCAATTTTCCTTATTGGCTTTGAGAAGGGACATTACAATCCTCCCTTCCCAAAATTGTTTGTCCTCAAGCAATGACAAGCTTACCACCACCTGGATCTCATATCAACATACTACCATATTTGTCAAAATTGAGGAGATAAATGTACCTCAAGGATCTATCAACACCCACCAACTCTCCCACTTCGAAGGTTTCCACATGAATGTGCAAGCTGCCCTTTATAGGTGACTAGAAGAACATATCAGCCCCTCTTTTGTTGTTGTTATAAATCAGACCAGCAACCTCCCAACTGAAAATCGGACTCAATGAATGCAAGAACCATCAACAATGTCCTATGATGATAGAGTATCATCCATACACCATTCCCTAATGGTGAAGCAATGATCCCAACCTCTCCAAGACATCCAAACAACTTCTACCTCATGGTTATGCTCAGAAATATGACTGCTGTCATAAAACAGAAAATCAGAATTTGCATCATACGTATTTGTAGAGTCTTCAAGGGTCTCAATCAATTCTTCATCCTTTGTTAGTTGTCCATTGCCAAGTGTTGGTCCAACATGAGTTTCTCCATGAAAATCACAAGCCTTAAGGCTGATCCTCTTGCTTGTCATAACATGATAATGTGAAGATAAAGGATTGCAGTCATACATCAAACTTACCTCATGCTCAAGTACAGTGTCTTTCTCAAACTGAATCAACTCTCCTAAATCCATCATGTGCACACCAAAAATTTTCTTCTCAAGATTACAAATTAACCAATCAATGATTTCATTAATCTTGGAGCAAAGGCGCTCAAAGGTTGTCATGTCCCCGAATTGGAGGATTATTAAATTAATTATTTATTAAGTCATTCCAATAAAATATTATATCAAAAGGGATGACTTGGTATTTAATTAATTTAATAATAAAGTGACTTAAAATAAATATTATATCATAAAGTCACTTAAATAATAAAATAATATTATTTATAGAAGCTTCTTGGAGATGGGTTAGAAAAAGTATATAAGAAACTCATTGCTAGTCATTCAAACACACTTGCATTTTATTACTTCTTACATACCTGCGTGGTAGAAAGAGAGCTTGAATGCTTTCATTGGCTCGAGGGTTTGAAGACTCTAGAGTCCCAATTTCGTTTGTGAAATATCAAGCCTAGCTAGATAGTGAGGAAATCTAATTTAGGGTTTCTACTTGGGCATCATTGGAGGAATCAATTCCATTGCAATAGTTGTATTATTGCAATTTTGAATACTACATTGTTTGGGGTGCAATAGCTGAAGTATTATTGCATCTTGAATGAAGTTTGCTACAGTTGTTGTATTGTTGTAGCTTTCGTATGTTGAAGGTTTATTGTCTATAATAGCTGATGTATTGCTATAGTCTTAATGTACAAAACTGAGAAAATTCGATTTGAGGAGTTAAGGAGATTTTGTGTTGCTAATTTGCATTCATTGAGGAGACAACTTTGCATAGAAGAAGATTGATTCGAATCGCAGTTCTAATGGCATTTCAGTCATATTGCTGCAAACTAAGGACCTACGATTTCATTCATAGCAAGCTATTGAGGGGTCGATTCCATATGGGTATTGAGGCGTTGCATTCCTTGGAGGGAGGCGATGATATTTGATGCTTGTTTGGGGAGTTATAAGTGGTCTCTAATTTATTTGAGAGGAAATTCAGATCACAACAAGGGGGGCTCCATTAGAGGGACAATTTGGCCATTTGAAGACATATCTCGAGCTAGCAAAGGCTGCCACAGTATCTCTTCTCAAGGGTGCTCATGTAATCAGGTTTTTTCATGATTAGTTGCATATTTATATCAGCATATAGTGTGTTGTTTAGTAGCTTCCATTTGTATTCAGACTTGTATGATTGCATTGCATTGTAAGCCAAGAGTCTTGGCCATTCATATCAGCATTGTAAAAGACATCATATCTCAATAAAGAAGTGATAAGTTGCAGGCCATGTATTTGATATAATGTTCATGATTATATTCTTCATGATTGACACAATAGTATGTATGCCAAGTGTTTGACAAAATGTCAATTCGCTGTAGGAGTTGATTTGCACTAGTTTAAGTCATCTATTGCATTTGGAAAATACAAAAACACTTGCATATCATCTTAATTCTTTGTTTAGACTTCATAGCTGTCATTTGCATCATTTTGCTTTTCAATCCAAGAGCAAACACAACAAACTGAAACTCATAACAGCAAGCTTCAACTTCACATACAAAGTGTTTGACAATATTCCTTGAGTTAAAATCAGCAAGTTAAGGCCAAAATCTTCTAGGGATATTACAGTGGTATCAAAGCCAAGATTCTACCAGCCTGTTGGGTAGTTGGAATGGTTTCAGCTAATCAAACAGATCAGAAATTAAGCATGGACACAATGAGTGACATTAAGTTTGGAGAAAGACTTTTTATGATAGGCGATAAACTTGGTCACTTGTTTTTAAAAGATGCTCTTCTCAATTCATTGGAGGAGGTAGCGAATTGCTTGCGTTTGGTGGATCAGCCACCTTCTCAAATAATTCGAGCAGGTATGATTCCGATATTGATATCTTTGGAGGATGGCAGGTTATTGAGACACAAAGACAAGGATGTAAGACTTGTTGTAGCCCATTGCCTAAGAGAAATTATGAGGATTAAAGCTCCTGAGGTTCCTTTTGATAATAACAAAATGAGACAGGTTATGCAGTTTGTTGTACCCCAAAATTAAAAAATTTGTTACACTTAGACATTTTGAAGAAATGAGTAAAAGTCTTGTTAAATCAGTCAAAAAGGTCAAAATTTGGGTGTGCATGTCTTGCATGAGGGGTTAAAACGCAAAATTTTCAAATTCTGACGATCTAGGTCTGCTCAGAGCAGCTTAACCTTCAAAACCCAGATCTCAATTTTTCATCCCTAAATTTTAGGAAAACTGCTATTTTTAGAAATTTTCTAAAATTAGTAGTTTTACGGGTTTTTAGGTTTCTGTTTGGAAATGGATGCTTGGCAAAACTTTCTAAAATGAGGGATTTGGTCGTTAAAGTTCAAAAGCCGATTTTGATTGGTCCAAAAATCGTCCTGCTCCGGTGAATGCCGTCCGAATCTCAAAATAATCAGTTTTGTCCTACTAGGTCTATTCTGCTTTTTCATAAGCATATCAGGAGCTCTAAGGTCATCAATGGAGGTCAGTCGGCTGCCAGGCGTCAAATTCAACATTCAACATTCAGAAGGCGAGATGACGAGCAAGCACGAAGAACGAAGAAGAAGATGAAAATGATAAAAAATTTCTAACACTGCCAGCTTTGGGCGCCCCAGGAGAGAAGAGGCGCCGATCTTTTCAGGGCACTAAAAGATGAAATTAGGGTTTATGCCTCAACAAAGTTGAGTTCTCTCCCAACTCGTGACTGAGGTCCAGCGGTGCATTCATGAGATTATCAATCATCAGGGATTGAAGGCGAGCAGGGGAGGTTTTCCCAAGCGTAGTCGGAATGAAGAACATGAAAATTGTCAAAATTCACTAAATGCGGTGACTTTGAAACTGGAGAAGAGCCCAAATTTTTTCAACACACCCTAATGTGATTAGGGTTTGAGAATATGCTTCGATCTCTTCAATATTATCGGCCCGACTTCACAAGCGCCTATCTCCTCGAAATTGGATCATCCGTACATTCAATCTTATTGAGGTCGGTCGAAGGCGTCTGAGTGAGAGTTTCACCAAATTTGAAGGCAGATACTAGGATGTCAAATAAGCTAAGTCGGAAAGGTTTGGACACCACCCGCGAGAGGAGAGAGAAACCCAAGTTTTCAAGGGCTCAAAGCGGATAAATTTGCGGGCGTGTGGCTCTAGCGTCAAATCTCTTCACGATTGATCTTGGCTTCCCCAGCAGGATACTTCAGTAGCGTCAATGAAGTTCGGTCGCCGGAATCTGAGAATTTGCTGAGCGGAGAATTAGAAGCGAAACTAGGATCAAAGTTTAGAAACAACGGGGAAAATGGAAAATAAACGCTCTGGTGAGTTTGAAGCTTGCCAGAAACGGCCAAAATACTTGGAAGTCGCTTCGGCTCTTTGACAAAGTTTATCCCAAGAGACCCCCCTTAATATCTCATCAACTTCGCAACAAGCATAATCATCAGCCCATCTGATGCCCGAGTCACTAGATTCGACGAGATCATCTGTAGGAGCGGAGCTAACATAGAAATTGAAGATCATCAAAAATGGCTAACTCTAAACAAAATGGGGGCCCCTGGAAGGAAAAGGCTCCCATGAATTCAAAGGTCGAGATGAAGTTTTTAGCCAGAGACGCCTCTAGAACAATCTTCTCAGAATCAGTCAGGCTCTGCAATGAATCCTTCAGCTCGCCCATCAGATCAATCTGCAAGCCGGAAATCAGAGGCGAAGTAGGAGGTCAAAATGAAGAAAAGTTGAAAATATCAAAAATTTGACTAACACTGCTTAAAGTGGGCGCCCCTGGTGAAGAAGGGCGCCCATCTTCTCATGCCTTAGAAAATTTTCAAGATTTTCAAAGTTTTCAAAATTGCGAGGAAGATGGTGTCCAAGTTCAAGGAACTGAGATTTTAGGGTTTTGGAAATAAAAGCAAAAGAAAGCAAAGTAAAAACAAAACCCTAAGTCTATTTAACACCTCTCTTTCATGTAATTTTTATTATTTCTACAGGTAGCATTCAAAGGAGAAAGTTGGAGCAGCAAGTTTGAAGAATTTTTATGATCCAAGAATTCATTCTTGCTGGTTTTTCATCAGATTTTTCAGATCAGCAAAGCATAAACCCTTGCTTTTTCAAGCTTTTTCATCCAGAAGATCAAGTTTTTTCAAGGAGAAGGCCAAGGATTTCCATTTTTCAATCGTCTGGGTCTTTGCACTTCGTTTTTTTGAAGGAATTTTCAAGAACTTCATCAAGTTGCAGCAGCTGCTTTTATTTTGCATGTCAGTGAAATCCTCAGTGCATTCAGTTTTCAACCATCTGGGTCCTCTCAAATCAGTCTTCTGAAGAAAACCCATATCACAGCTTTTTCAAGAAAGTTTCAAATCCTAGGGTTGGCTGCTATTTCGATCAGCCCTCAGTATTTTGCAAATCTAATCAACTGGGTTCGTTTCTAATCATATTCTGAACAAAACCCAGGTGCCAGCTTTTTTCGTGAAAAATTGAAAAAAATAGGGTTTGCTGCTTTTTCAGGCAAAATTCAAAATTTTAAAAAACGAACGATCTGGGTTGTCTTGTAACGAATTTCTAAACAAAACCCACCTCGAGAAAAATTTCCAAAAAAATTTGTCGTTCCAGACAAAAAAATCAACGCATTCTAAAATAGAAATTCGCTCGAGAACTTATGCGCACCTAAGCGAGTTTACAATCATTGCTGCGGATTTTGCAGAAATGGGTACACTCCCAATGTTTCAAGTGAATCAGCCCTCTATCATGACTACATCACAAAAAGGAACGGACTTTACAGCGTATCAATAGGTGTTTGATTTACCGCGCTTTTACTGACGCTGACAACACCTCAATGGGAACTGGGACACTCACGGACTCCTTGCGAAGCGTCTATTCTTTATGTCGGAGTTCCACGGTCTTGAGAGTTAAGTATTAAGCTTGCATTAAGCATTACAACCGGCTGAGGAGATCCACCGATGGATGGCAGATTGATTTGCGGTCTAAAGCCTGATATGATCGAAAAGTGTTTTTCCATTCCCCCATGGCCTAAAAATGTTACTATCTCAAAGGGTGAATGTGAAAGGATATGGGAGATGCATAAAGAAAAATACAAGAAGAAAATTGTAATGAAGTGAATGAAAGAAAAACATAAGACTTGTTGGCGTGGGTTTTGAGAACCGCACCAACCTGAATTAAAGTTCCATGGTTATACATCTCTCTTGAACAAAGTATTCGTGCTAAGGTGCGAGTGAGTTCGTAGCAACTCCAAGGTTCCTTAATCTGCGAATAGACTCAGTTGGTTGATGTGTATTGCTGTGTACTTACGAGGGGACTTACACAATTGTTCAGACTTCTTGCAGTTAGCAGTTGGTATATGATTTGAAGGGGATTCTTGCGTGTATGATTTGGCAATATAGTTCGTTTTCCTAAAGCTAATCAGAAATGTGCAGAAAGTAAAGAGTATAGGGCCTAAGAAACTTATATTCTATTCTAAATGCAGGATATGTGGAGCTCAATTTTGGCAAACTTCAACCAAATTTCACCTAGCCTCACGTCGGACAGCCTCAGCAAAATTAGTGCAATCTTCAAAGGGATAGCAAAAGATGTTCAAATTATAATTTGGCATACATACACCATCATAACGACGCATATAAGTATACAAATCACAATCGAAGTTAAACTTAAGATAATTTCCAGTCGACCACGCAAGGTGAACTTATCATCAACAAGCCGCTAGTGGTATGGAATGAAAGAAGCTACCTCAACAAAACACCACACATCGAAGTAAAATGCTTGCATGAAATTAAACTACTTGGAGTCGAAAGGAAGAAGAGACCTTGCTAGCTATTCATGACAAGACGAATTCCACCATCAATGAAAAGATCTATTATCATGAAAAGTGTTACACAACAATCTCCACAAAAGTTTTCAAAGGGAAAACTTTCTTTCTTCTCCACTATGCAAAATGTCTACAATGCTCTACTCTCTAGTCTCTAGCTCTATTGCTAATGTCTGATATCTGCCTCTAATCTAATGTCTAATGAATTACAAATGAGGGGGACTCCCCCTTTATATAGCTAGCCCGGTCCAAAAGACGGCTAGGGTTACAATCAATAGAGTGGCTAGAATCGTGCCACCTCAGCCCTAACCCTAAAAACTGCCAGAATAGGGAGTGGTACATTAAATGAATCAAAGATTCCCACTCACTCTCAAAATAGTAAATGTAATAAATGCCCATATTCAGTCTTCTAGAAGATCCTTCGCCCAAAGAAGCAGCGCTCTGCTCTCTTCCCCCAGGCCGCAAACTCAACAAATCTACTCAAGTACGTACCAACTTCCGAACCAAAATGTGGTGTAGAATGCACCCAGAATAAACTCTACACTGGATCAATGCTCATGCCTGTGACAAGATTTTCCAAGCAACTAAAAGAATCCTGCCTCGATCAAGGCGGAGAAAGTAGAAGCATTCTCGAAATCATCTTGTACAAAGGTTCAACATCTCAAAAGAAAGGCACCGTACCTACCCCTCAAATTATCAACATTAACTTCATTTAGATTCAACCGCCTAGCAAATATGGCCTCGAAAGTATTCTGAACTCCATCAATGATATTGGCCATGGCCTTATGTATCCTGGCTGAATCAGCCTGTGCCGCGTCGAAGAAGCCACGTCCCGTGATCGCTGAAGAATACCATCGAGAGAAATCATATCGGTCATTCTCCTGAATGACACCTCCATCAATCAGCAATCGCAACGGAACATGCCTCAATGCCTCAAGACGCTGAATTACCTTGCTCTGATAGATAGAAGCATTGCCCCAAGCATGATCCACTGCATCCATCCGTGTCAAAATACTAGAGGCCTGCTGAAAAGCAAAAAGCAAGGTCCTCCATAAACTTCTTTGTCTCTAAGACTTAACTCCTCGCGGACCTAATTTGTCCGGCTCTCGTAAGCATTTTTCCTAACTCCATCAAGCCACTGATGGACTCTCTAGGTATCTCCACTGGAGGCTCTATCACTGGAATCTCCTGCCCTCGAGAACGAGACAACTGTTGTACATACCCAATTAAAGCCTTGTGTTCTCTTTTCAACCTTTTGTATTTTCCTTCCTTCTTGAATAATCTGTCTTTGAGGGCAAGATAGGAGTTATCACACTCCTCTACAATTTGCGCACCAGTGGGGCGTCCCAACTCCAAAGTCGTGACCACATAATTCTCAGGCACTGCCTCATTTCGGTCACAATCAACCCGTGGCACAGCTACATGAAGAGTATGGGAACCATCCTCTTCAGTGGATATCTTTGAAAAATTTCTTGCTTTCTTCTTCTGTGGAGGTGCACTGATCCTGTTCAAGAACTCTTCCATCTCAACTGCTGGATCAATCTCCTTGCGGGGGCTTCTCCTCATTCTATCCTTAAGCCAATCAGGCACATCGTACTATATATCGAAGGGCTGCTGTTCCTGTGCCTCTACCTCTCGAACCTGCTCGACTTCTATATCATTCTGGCGAGGCTCATCGTCCTCAAGTGGCTGAGTGTCTCCTGAAACAATATCATCATCATCATTCATAGCCGCCTCTAACTCCTGCTGAAACTGAGGGTCAGTAATAGTTCCCTCATCATCCTGCTGATCAACCCTAACAGGTGCGTTGACACTCTGGCCAACCGACTCTCTCCGTGGAGGCTGAATATCATCCTGTACCACTTGCACCTGATTCAATGCATTCCTCTGATCAGCAAACAAAGAAACCTCCTGTATGCTTGGAGAGCGTGTCTCCAATGGTGATGCAAGCGTGACTGGAGGTTCCGGCTGAATGGGCTCTGTCGAACTAGCTCCTTCTTTCGGGATTCTGGACCTCATGTGGATCTGCTTCTTCTTCCAGCTGGTGGGCGCCCGTGATCTCCCATCAAGTTGTAAGTCAAAGCAATTGACCTACTCTTCAACCTGCCACAGCCTATCAACCCATGCTCTAGTGAATGTCAGGACCGGAATAGAAAGTGTATCTAAATCAGCAATCTCAGGTTCTGACCAATCTGGAGGTGGAAGTGGAGTATCCCTCACTGCTGCATAATCCGGATGAACAACATCCATATCTTCGTTCACCTGGTCTGGAACCGGCACAACTTCACACTCCCTAATCAAAGTAATTGGTAACCGAGAGAACATTCTTTTCCTAACTTCAATCTCATCAGCTGCATCAGCCCAATAATCCTCAATGGTGGCCTTATGTTTAAACTCCTCCGACAATACCCATTTGATGTTATGATGTGGGTCGTAGTGCTGTCGGCTGGTGTGGTATGAAAAGAGATAAAATTGAAGTTCACTTTCAGCCTCTCTGGCTGCCTGTATTGAGGGACACACCTCATCCGAGTTGCCCATGACAATTGGGAATTCAACTCCTCCCTTTTTCTTCTTCTTTTGAATCTTATCATAGGCAAGCAATTGCCTAGATACCTCTAGCATTAAAACTCTATCTGTTGGGTACTTAGGCAGCCTATATGGGTACGATGAAAAACCTTGCAACCTAATATAAGAAAATTTCTGAAATTGTATAAACTAGCACCCATACCTTTCAATCAGCTCTTGGGCATCCCTCGAGATTCTGTGATGTAACCGCTCCTGAAGCAGTCTCGTGATATACATGGTGAAGGAATCGTTGACACGCTTGTAGTGAGTTGTGCTCGCCAAATGCAACTGTGGACAGGCATCATATATTTTAAACTGGTGGGAGCCACAACCGACGGGTTCCTTGTAAGAGATCCCTCTGTACTTCGTCATACGTGCCAACATATAGATGATGTAAGAGCTCATGTAAAATGTCTTTGTCCTTCGGAGGCCCAGGAGCTGCTCGTGCAAATTGTCACTGACCATCTCGGCCCAATTGACATAGTCCTTCCCTTCCAGCACGAGGTTGATGTAGTAAAACATCCAAGGCTCAAAAATAAATGATTGTGCACAACCACCAACCCTGCTCAGCATCATAATGAGATCACAATATTCTTGCTTCAAGTCCTCCGCTATGATCTGCTTCGACAACTTTGTACGAGAAGGCTTGGGAGTGCTCATCCAGTGAGTGTTAATCGTCTCCGTGCATCTCTCGAATGCAGAAGCGTACATTCGCTCTGCTCGCTCTCTAGATTTGTAAACCATGTTTCTGTGCACCGGGATCCCGAAAGCTTCACCAATGGCCACTGGAGTAAGATTGGCTAGTACTTGGCCATCTGGTGACATGATTGACTGATGATCCTTCTCATAATAATTGGCGCACTCCATTATCAGTTCCGAGCATTGAATGGCTGGCGGGAAACCAGCAGCTGCATATAATCCGCTTCGAACAATATTGTGCGAAGTGGTCGAAGGTCGATGACTTCCAATCCCCAACATTCTGTTCTTGAAGGTCTCTAGGTTGATGGAGCCCAAGTTGGTGTCTGTCAGCTTGCCTAGCTTTGAAATGAATTTTGATTCTAGCATGAATGTCTTACTCAGCTTCTTGATCACAGCTTGCCTGGATGCACCGTTGTCCTTGCCAGTCGCCCTTGCCTCAACCATCTGCAACATAACAAACTTTCATCAGCAAATTAAATTTATAAAATAAGATAAGACATTGCGTAGGGGCTGCAGTCGACTTCAAGAAGCTGCAATAACTTTTCTTATTTGCAAACCTCAGCTTCTTCTCTTGAACTTCAACACTTAGAAAAAGTTTCTAAGTAAATTTCAGTGACTTCACTACTCTTCAGCAACTCCAATCTGCAACTTGAACTTCTATAAATTCGTATTTCACCAGCAATCAGCAATCAGCAAATTCGCACTTTTAAAACTCTCAGTAATATCCTCACTTCAAGGCGTCCCTCTTAGCATCAACAATAGCGAACTCGAGCTTTGTACCTTTTAAATTCTTTGAAACTTCCCACTTCAAGGCGTCCCTCTTCAACTGCAGATTTGAACACCTCCAGCAATTTGCAAGTGCGCCCCTCTTAGTTCTGGCAACTTCAAATTTCAATCAGCAACAAATCCAATCCTAGCAATCAGCAAGTGCGCCCCTCTTGACTTCAGCAGCAACTCAGGTGTCCCTCTTCAGCAGCCTCAGCAACTTCAGCAAACTCCAGTCTTCAACAGAATTTCGAACTCTTCAAGCTTCAACAATTCTCAGCAATACTTCACTTAGAGCAAATTCGAATTTTCTCAGCTGTGAAAAAATAAGTGAGAGACTTCTTCATTTTATAGCCAAAATTCGAATTCTAGAAGAAGCCAATTTTAGCCAGTGCATTAAACTTCCACTACTCCACTTCAAGAATTCGAATTTTCCCTCTCTGCTATTTCTGACACTTGTCTCTCGATGTCAGGAATCTTAACCTTCTAGAAACTTGACTTTGACTGGCATCTTTGAATTTATTTTCGAAAAATTTAATTTAAGTCCATCTTTTAAATTCACCAGCCGGGGCTCTGTCACTTGAATTCGAATTTAACTCCTCCTCAGCTCTGGAAAATTCATCATCGAAGAATTTAATCAAAATCATCTAGGCAACCCACTTCGAATTCGTTGTCCGGAGAAACTCATTTTGAAAAACACATTTTATTCATCTTGCCTTAGAGAATTTTAAATTTTCCCTTAGGAAAATTCACAATTTGAGCACTGATCAAATTCTTCACTGAAAAAGTATTGGCGAAGTGCGGAAGACTTGGAAATCCATCTATCATCGCAAATGTTCAGTACCCAGAAGAGAATTTTCTTCAGAGTGCTTCGAATCCATGGGTACCCAACGAACGGGTTCATTTAATTTTTTAAATTTTGAACCTTAGAAAATATTATCCTGTCAAATTAAATCCATTCTTCGCCTGTGATCATCATGTGTTGCTCCAACTTGAGAAAATTTTGAATCATCTTGCATTATCATCATTCTCTGACTTCATCCCTGAAAAGTTTGCCGGAGTTTCACGAAAGAAAATTTCACTACCTTGAGCTCTAGGCGTATTTTCCAAGGGAGAAAATATTTTTGCCTTAGAATTTTTTTTTTTTTTAAATCATTACTTGGGAAAATTTTGCCTTGGAAATTTTGCCTTAAAATTTTTATTCAATCTTGCCACTTGCATTTTACTCCACATTGAAAAACACTTTTGAAGCTCCAACGCCTTAGAGGAAATTCCTTACTCACCACTTTAAGCGTATATCGTACTTAGAAGAATTTAAAATCACGCCTTAGCACTTTATTTCCACCCTTTGGCAATATTTTCTAACACTTACAACACTCATCACCTCTGGCGCCTAGCACTTTTGAAGAAAATCAAAAACTACGCCCAACATTCATCCTTCACCACCACACATGCCTTAGAAAATTCCTTACCACCTTGGGCGCATATAGCATTTGTAGAAGGATATTTAACTTCATCACGCCTAGGCAACACATCCATCACCTTGCAATATTTTCTAACACACCACCTTGGGCGCATTTTGGACTTGAAGAGGGATAACGCCTAGCATTCACCCTTCCTTTACCACGCCTTTGAAGTATTCACTCATCTTTTACCTTATTTACCACCCTACACTCACCTTTACCACCTCAACTTGGGCGCATTTAGGCATGCAAGGAGGATGACTCTTCAACTTCACCTTTTTTTGTCTTCACTTGACCTTGTTTGCGCGCATTTTGCCTATGGAGGAGGATGAAATATGTTGACTCCTTTGACCTGTTTGTCTTTTGGGCGCATTTCACCCCTTGAGGAGGATGGGCGCATTTTGACATGCCTTCAGGATAAACGTGTTGACTTTCATTGACCACTTGTACTTTGGGCGCATTTTGCCCCTGATGAAGGATAAACTTCATACTTAGAATTTTTTTGTGCTAGGTATTGCCTTGAAGGCGCATTTAGGCTAGGTAGAAGGATGAAAGGCGTTGACTTCCTTTGACCTTACTGCTAGATTGGGCGCATTTTGGCCTGTGTGAAGGACGAGCTTCATTCTTAGAAATTTTCATGCCTCCTCATCAACTGGGCGCATTTTGCCATGTCGACTGGATGAAGTTCCAGACTTAGAATTTTTTCTCATTTTCGCCAGTTTCTCATGCCCTGCTATTTATAGTAAGCCCTCTAATTTTGCATCTCTGAAGCTCAGAACGACTTGAAATTTTAAACACTGCATTCTCATGACCTTGTTGTCCTGTCGACACTGCCATTTTTAGCCGGCCTGCTATTTTTAGCCCATTTCTGAGGACGATTTACTATAAATAGTAATTGCTTGTTTCTGATAGCTCCAATGCTCCGATTGACTTGAAATTTGAATGAGGCGCTCCTCACCACATGACCTGCCGGCTGACATCAGCGCATGCACCTGACTTGCTATTTTTAGCCTGTTTCCAAATTGACTTACTATAAATAGTAAGTGCTCCGTTTGACTTGAAATTTTACCAGCAGACAACCTGAAGGATGCTGATCGCGGTGGTTTACATCGGTTTTCGAAAATTCTGACTTTTGACTCCTCTTTTCAGGCTCCGAAGTTGAAAACCCTAATTTGCTCTGCATGCATATCAAATGACATCTGTTTGCTCTTGTTTCTGTGGCATTGCGATCAGTTCGTGATTCTGAACTGCGGGGAAGCGGTTGCCGGGACGCACCTGCTAAAAATAGTAAGTTCCTTACTGAGTGATCATCTTCATTTGCATGTCACACCATCGCGAAGCTCTCGAAAAACCCATCAGGAATCATCTGACATGCAAAAGAAACCTTGACATGCAAACCCTAAAAATAGCCTCGGAAGGTTGAACTCTGAAAGTTGTCGTCTCACTTTGCATGTTATACCGTTGCGAAGGTCTCGAAAAACCCAGAAGGAATATGCCAACATGCAGAGAAAAATACTGCATCTGAGCCCTAAAATTTGTCCCGGAAGCTGGACTGCTAAAAATAGTAAGTTGCCTTTTTCGCTCAAATTTTGCAATTGACTTGATGTGCTCACGAATGTCGATGTGTGTTGGAATCTCAAAAATGACGGGTTGCACGGCAATTTCATACTTACTAAAATAGTAAGTTCTTGAACTGATGAAAACTTCGAGCTCTTGAAGCTGACAACAATGTTAAGCTCAATTTTCAATTTACCACGTTCGACCTTGGATTGACCGGAAAGATGAAACCCTAATTTTCAGACTTCGGTCAATTTCATGCTTAAGCTCAATGACGAAAGCAACCCTAGAAGGCAACATCGAAAAGAGACAGAGAGAGAGAGAGAGAGAAACCCAAGCCAAAAGACCGGAATGGAGCAAAAATTAGGGGTCCCCATCGAATGGGGCGATGTGAAAAAGGTCACAACAAGACTCTGCCAAGTCACACTTCCATGATATCAGCAAAGTTTGAAAAGGCGGCCAATGAGGTCGAAGATTTCCTTAGGTTAGTTGCAGATGGTGAAGATATTCTAGAAAAGCGGTGTTTTGCTATTGATGGCATAGATGCACCAAACCGGGACACAATTTCTAATTTTCTAGCGGATGTGATCGAGCTTTAAAGCAGCTTTCTTCTAGAAGCTTTCTTTCCCGCTTTCTTTCTATTCTTGGAATGATTCTTATCCATTCTTTGAGAAGAGAAAGAAGATAAAATGTAATAGTTGGCGTTTCCCACTTTTTCTACTTTCTTAGGTGTTAGATCTTATCTTTTTTCTAGATTTAGTAATAAAGCTTGCTTGTTGAGCAAGCCCTAGATTGTGAAAGCAAGGAGATTTTAGGGTTCCCTACTCCTCTGCTTCTCTATAAATAAGAGTCTTTGCTCATTAGTTTCTTTAACCATGCTAGTGATAACAAAACGCTAAGCCTATTGTGCCTTCTACTTGTTATTCGAGTGTTGTTCAATTGTGTTGTGATAAGCGAATTGTTGACCCTCTTTAGCCAACAAGGAGTTAGTGTGATTGTTGTTTCTATTGTGTAAGAACAAGATTGCAAGCCTCTTTAGCTGCAATTCCTTGTTCCAGGCATGTTAGAAGTGAGTTTTGTTCCAGAAATTTGAGTAATAAAATCATGAGCCTCCTTTGCCTTGGTCCAAAATCTCAGATTTTCGTTATTTATGTTCTATTTTATGATCTTGATTTCAACTTACATTGAAGTGTGTAGATGTTTGTTGAGAGAAAGTTTATTGAAGTATTTGTCAGAAAATCTACCTTGTTCATTTCTAGTTTCTCTTGCTCTACTATTACTTGAGAAGTTAGAAACGTCTTTAGTTTAAGTTAGTCGTAGTTGAAGGTCTTAAAACAGAAAATCTCAGCTACGGCGTTTGTGTTTAATAAACCTTGTGCTCTAAGCTGATCAAAAAGATAGGCAACTTAGTTTTAGTTTATTTTCTTTCAAACACCATCAGCAAGAGGGAGCTTCCCCTCCTAATTTGAAGAGCAATTTATCTGTGCATAGTTGTCCGTTTCAAATACACATTCCAGAGGTGTGAATTTAAACGCCAACACAGTTGATGGTTGAAAACTTTCCGAAAGATAGCATGACATCATCCAGTGGAGCAGCTGAGTTGGATGATGAATATATAGAGCAGCCTAAGTCCTCTTGCATTTGGACACCTGCTCAGGCCATTGAGGATGAGAGCATACAAGACTTTGCGGAAAAGGAATTTCAGGCACAATTTGAGGCTTCTCCTTATGGAATAGAAGCTAATCATAATCCGCACAGTTGGAGGAACCAATTGAAGGTGAATGAGGATGAGATTGTGGCAACCTTATGTAATGTCCCCATTATTTTAGCTCAATTAAGGAGCATGTTGAGTTAGCCTATCTCTTGGACCCTTGTAGGCTAACAGGATCTAGTTAGAAGGTCAGTGGCCATTTTGGTGAGTTTGTCATTCTCACCCCTTCAGCTTCAGTATGGGATTCAATACAAGCATTTGGTGTTCAATGTTCGCCAGCTTCTGACGGCACGGAAAGATACTGAGTTTGGAGGCAGTTACAATATATTTTGTGGTAAAGTTAAATATTAATATTTAACTTAAATAGAATATTATTATAAAGTCAAATTGACTTTATAAAATTAAAAGCTACTTAAATTTATCATAAAGTAATGAAGTATTACTTTATAAAAATCATAAAGTGATTAATTAAAATCACTTAAGTGGGTGCCCAAGTATTTAAGTGAACTATTGAAAAGTAACTTAAATATATTTCAATATATTTAAATGACAAAAAAGGGAATATCTTCTTGGGAAGTCGTGCATTTTGGCTTATAAAGCAAATGCAAGCAAATCAAACTCATTCATTCATGAATATTTGACTTTGCTATTTTGCTTCTCTGTGCTATTCTCTGAGACAAGGGTTTGAGCATTTTCTGCCATTGAAGAATGAGATCTTCTTCAATGTTGAGCATATTTGAGGCTGTGAGAGATCAGTTGAATCTGTGCATTTGTGAGGCTTCCATTCAGGAGTCCATTGAGCTTCATCTGGTTTAATCTGAGCAGGTATTCATCATTATTCAGATTGCAGGAGAGGGTTTCATCTGGATTCATCTACCTTTTGCCATTTTCAATTTCAAAGTGTCTAGTTGCCAGAGGCCGTACATTTGACCTTGCTTGGCGTGTTCTTCTAGAGAGGCGTGTTTCTTCTTGAGGCAAAAACGCCTTCTTTCTGACATCTGATAGTGACTCTTTCTTGGCGTCCACCCTTCACAGCTGTTTGTATCCTGTTTCTATTGGGGAGAAGTCAGATATGTAGCCCAAACATCCCATTTTGTCAATTTTCATCATTTCCAGCTGGCAAGCTTGGATGATTTATTATATAAATAATCTGGAGGTTTTCGGGTATGTCTATCATTTGTAATCTCATTGCTATGGATGTTTAATACTTTATGCATTTACATTTAATCAATATTAGCTCAGATTTGTGATTTATGAGCATTTATATGCTATCGCCCCTTCTACTTTTGTCTAGAAACTTTCTCTAAAAAACTTAAAAACACAAAAAGATAAGCAAAACTACAGGGGTTTGAGTTGGAGCCAGCTGGGCTCATCACACCTTATCTCGTCATGACAAAATGCACAAGCTCATTGAAAATCACCTATGGACGGTTCAGTTGGAGAGAATACAAAAGGGAGATGAAGCAAAGTCTCATGATAGCTTGCAAGAAATCAAAGAAGGTATGGGAGCGATGAAGTCAAGTTACTTACACCTTCTTTCAGACCGTGACCACTTTCTTTACCTTGTTGAGATTTACTCAGATGCCTTGATAAGGAAAGAGGAGGAAGCTGATAAGCTATCTTGAGAGCTTGAGGTCACTAGGGATTCTTTGGTGAGTTCACAATTGACGCTTTGAAATTTCGAGTCATGTTGATAAGCTATGCTTAGAGCTGAGCTTGGCTAGATGTACATCATGTTCTGCAGTGACTTAGTCATTTATGGAAGCCAGTATATAGGAGGAGGATAGCAATGTGAGATCACCTAGTGTTCACACTTAGGATACAGGTGCAGTGTCAGATGGTGATTCAGGTGTCAGTAGAGATTTGAGTACCGGTCTCTTCTTCGGTACTCTGGAGGCTGACATGGGTCAGTTGCATCAGAAGGAGATGATTCCTTCTAGGACTTGCACGTTGGGTTTTGGTATGGATCTAATCCCTTTCCAGGCAAAAGATGGCATTCATGATGAAGGTGAGACAGGACGCTTGCAGTTGTTTTCTGATGATGTTACTGCAAGGCCAACTCATCCTATTATGAGTTGTGAGCCTTCTTCCAAGGATGTCAGTATTGGATGGAATACACCTAATCATTTGGATATTCCATTAGCACAGTCAGGAGAGTTTCACCTTGATTGCATCCTGAGGTGTGCTCATTAGTTTGATTTCAGCCCACATGTACAGGACTTGACTATGTCATTATCGGTGCAGAGAGGTGGGTTGAATATGTGGTATTCAAGTTCACTTGGTATGACACATTTCCATCTACTGGTGTCGAGTCCAATTTTGGCGAGTCTTCTGCTTGGTTCTCTCCTAGTGATTACTTAGAGACTTGCTACATTTTGGTGTTAGGGGGTATCGGAGTGGCACAACAGAAAGCGCTAGGTGTTGGCTTTCCAATAGCGTGGAAGCATAAGGTATATCACCACAGTATGGCAGAGTTCACTGGTCAGCAGTTGGCAAAAATCCTTGTACACAATTTATATAGGGATGATTTTCAGATTTGGAATCTAGGGGTTGACTTGTTGGGCAATTGATTTCACAGAGTGACAGGGCTTGATAGCAACAAGTGCTTCAGCTGCATACAGGAGTTGTTGGTTGGAGTTCTTCTCAGGATCATTTGGGATCTAGGTGGTTGGTGGACAGGCACAAATGATTTGACATTCGGGGATCAGATGATGTGGCAATTGCAGATTGCTTGAGGGCAAGCAATCTTTGGAAAGGAAGGACTGTCATGTCCCCGAATTGGAGGATTATTAAATTAATTATTTATTAAGTTATTCCAATAAAATATTATCAGAAGGGATGACTTGGTATTTAATTAATTTAATAATAAAGTGACTTACATGACTTAAAATAAATATTATATCATAACGTCACTTAAATAATAAAATAATATTATTTCTAGAAGCTTCTTGGAGATGGGTTAGAAAAAGTATATAAGAAGCTCATTGCTAGTCATTCGAACACACTTGCATTTTATTACTTCTTACATACCTGCGTGGTAGAAAGAGAGCTTGAATGCTTTCATTGGCTCGAGAGTTTGAAGACTCTAGAGTCCCAGTTTCATTTGTGAAATATCAAGCCTAGCTAGATAGTGAGGAAATCTAATTCGGGGTTTCTACTTGGGCATCATTGGAGGAATCAATTCCATTGCAATAGTTGTTGTATTATTGCAATTTTGAATACTACATTGTTTGGGGTGCAATAGCTGAAGTATTATTGCGTCTTGTGTGAAGTTTGCTACAGTAGTTGTATTGTTGCAGCTTCCGTATGTTGAAGGTTTATTGTCTATAGCAGCTGATGTATTGTTATAGTCTTATTGTGCAAAATTGAGAAAATTCGATTTGAGGAGTTAAGGATATTTTGTGTTGCTAATTGCATTCATTGAGGAGACAACTTTGCACAGAAGAAGATCGATTGGAATCACAGCTGTAACAGCATTTCAGTCCTATTGCAGCAGACTAAGGACCTACGATTTCATTCATAGCAAGCTATTGAGGGGTCGATTCCATATGGGTATTGAGGTGCTGCATTCCTTGGAGGGACGCAATGATATTTGATGCTTGTTTGGGGAGTTATAAGTGGTCTCTAATTTATTTGAGAGGAAATTCAGATCACAGCAGGGGTGGCTCCATTAGAGGGATGATTTGGCCATTTGAAGACATATCTCGAGCTAGCAAAGGCTGCCACAGTATCTCTTCTCAAGGGTGCTCATGTAATCAGTTTCTTTCATGATTAGTTGCATATTTATATCAGCATATAGTGTGTTGTTTAGTAGCTGCCATTTGTATTCAGACTTGTAGTGATTGTATTGCATTGTAAGCCAAGAGTCTTGGCCATTCATATCAGCATTGTAATAGACATTATATCTCAATAAAGAAGTGATAAGTTGCAGGCCATGTATTTGATATAATGTTCATGATTATATTCTTCATGATTGACACAATAGTGTGTATGCCAAGTGTTTGACAAAATGTCAATTGGCTGCAGGAGTTGATTTGCACTAGTTTAAGTCATCTATTGCATTTGGAAAATACAAAAACACTTGCATATTATCTTAATTCTTTGCTTAGACTTCATAGCTATCATTTCCAAGCATTTGCATCATTTTGTTTTTCAATCCAAGAGCAAACACAGCAAACTGAAACTCATAACAGCAAGCTTCAACTTCACATACAAAGTGTTTGACAATATTCCTTGAGTTAAAATCAGCAAGTTAAGGCCAAAATCTTCTAGGGATATTTCAAAGGTCAACCTCTATGGAGTTTTCTTTTCTTATCTCTTCACTATCCTTAGGGTTTTCATGATAAACTTGCCATCCCTCCTCTCAGGGGTCAGTCTTAGTCAAACCACTCTTCACAATAGCATAACCCTTAACTTGCAAAACATCAAACTTTTCCAAACATTGTAGATTGTCATCATAAGGTTTGATTACTTCCATACCTAAAAAGTGGGTGGGTTTCTCCTGGTCATCATCAACAATCATTGGCACATCTTCAACACACACTCTTGGTTCTTCTTCAGGAAAATGTTCCATAGGCAAGGGTTGCTCTATCATGTCTTCATCACTGTTTGACTGTTCTTCCCCTTCCTTTCTTTTCCTCGTGTAATAACCATCAAAAGATTCTATATTTTTTATAGTCTCAGATTCACCTAAGTATACCTCAAAGATTTTGATAATCTCCTCACTCGCAAGTATAGCCATTCCTGATAGTCTTGCATATTCCTGGAATGTTAGAAGATCCTTATACTTTTGATACCCTTCATAACATCTAGCAATTTTGGAGACCGCAATTTCATCATCCTCCTCCTCACTCTTTGCACAATTGAACCCATAGGCTGGCAGGATTGAGGCTCTAATACCACTAAAATTTCCCAACCAATATATATGCAATTTTATTTTATTTTTGTAATGCAAAATGATGCCCTAATTTTCTGATTTTAAACTTCTGCTCAAACCCTATTTTGCTGATGTAATTTTCTGAGTATATTCATGCATGAACAGCAGTATACATTCAACCAAATAATAGCCAAAATCATAGCAGATCATAACAATACGAAACCAACATCATAGACCACCAAACATTCACCAATATGAGCCACAATTCTGATATTTAACACATCCATTTTTCCGCTACAACTCCAATTTAACTAGTGCGTAATGTCCCCTTCTCAAACCTGATCGTTCCTGTGACCGTTGGCCTTTTTCTGGAAACCCGAAGGCTAGTCAGAAGGTAAAAATTAGGGTTTCCTATTTTTGAGGAGGTCATTGCTCAGAGATGGTGGATTCAATGGCGGATTCTTTCTGGGTTTTCAGAGAGCTTCGCAGTGGTATGTTCATCTCGGCATTCAGAGCATTTTCTGGAATTTACTATTTTTAGTAAATTCTATTTTTGGCAGCTTTTCAGTTGGGTTCAGCTTGGTTGACTTCCTAAGTCAGTTGATTTGGTTGGCTTACTCATTGATGGCTTCGGGGCGCAGTTGGAGAGATAAGTTGAGCTATTTTATTAAAGTCACGTTTTAAATGTTATAATTTAACGTTGACCCCCCCTTAGCCTAGCTTAAGCACTTCAAGTCTTTTTAAAAGGTGTTCTTTAAGGGTGGCGCTTCATTAAGAGGATTAATTATTTCTTTTATGAAGTTTATTATTAAGTTCAAAATGGACGCCTTCTTCAAGAAAGATTAAAATATTATTAAAAGACAAAGTTGCTTCGAAAGGTGGGACGCCATCTTTGAGGAGATTAGGGTTTTGACTTGAAAGTGGATTTTAGGGTTTCGTGAAGTCAACTGGAAAATTATAAAAGGGAGACTTTGAGCATCATTTCACATCTTTGGTTTACTATACTGTTATGCTGCTGGATTGGCTCTGGATTTGCTTCGAGGAATGAAGGCCTCCTAGCTCGGGCATCGCTTCTTGTTTGTGAGACAACAACTAGTGATGATTTTAGTCTATTTTGTGAGTTCATTGGAAATCGTGCATTGTAATCTGTAGTTGTCTATTTAGGTTCAGATTTGGCATATTGTAGTTTTTTGGTTTTAGCATTTCTACCATCGGCAGATTTGATATTTTGTTCATAAATCCAAAAATACAAAAATATAGGTTGTGGGTATTGTTTAGTTCCATCCATCTTGGCTAGGCGCCCTTGTGTGCTAATTTGTAGATTTTTTATTGAAGAATCAGATTTTATAAAGTGAATCGCCCCTGTCAGCTGGGCCGTACTTCTCATGCTGTCTTGGAATTTGTGCATTATATAAAGCTTGCAGTTTCGGTCTGTCTCTTTGTCTGAGTTCAAGCGCCTCCATCATACTAGTGATTTGCATTCAGTCTTATGTTATTTGTGTGAGTTTTAAGAGAGATCCGAGCTATTCTAGAATTCTTTACGTTGCTGGTTTTATGAAGAAATACAGGACTGTCATAACAGTTTGCATAAATCTGCAACTTCGCCATTGGATGGGTGTTGGGAGCTCTCAAAGACTTCGCGGATACTTCATCATGGATGATCAAGCTTGAAACAAGGTTGGATCTGTTGAATAATATTTTCGTTTCAGTTTCATTTCTCAGCAAAGGGACTTATTAATATTGTTGCAATCCATTTATAAGCTGATCTGTATTGTTAGCAAGTTATCATTTCTTATATTGTACGCTGGCAGTAGTACTGACAGCCATTCAGATTCTTGCTTATCAGATTGTAATGATCTTCTTACTTTCAGCATTTGATAGTGTATTTAATTCATCTCCGCCCTATGGTAGCTACTTACCCACTCTGGGTCAGCAAGCACATTCTGGGTGTTGAGTGTTTCAGCTTTCAGTAGTTCTTTTCAAGCATTGCTTTTTGTAATCACTCTGTCATATGGTCGCCCCTCACTCCGCATTGGATTGGGTAGCACATACTTAACGTCGAGTTCCCTTTCCAGCATTTAGAGTAGAAGATCCTCTGACCAATGCTCGCCATCATCGGCGCCATACTGGTTAGAGTTGTTTCCGTACGTTGGGTTTATCTTCTAACCTTAACGGGTACTTGATTGTAATGTTGTAATCTGATAATTGAAAAAACGAAAAAATTGGCTCGGAATATTTCAGTGGTATCAGAGCCAAGATCTTGCCATCCTGTGATCATTCTGTCTATGAGTGACAGAGAAAAGAGGTACATTGCAAGGGAAGACAAAAAGGTTGGAAAACAGTTCCAGCTTTATCAGGCTCCAGAGGGTCAAACAGCTTCAGAAGTCTTGAGGGCTCATTGGGAGTCTTCTCAGGAATCAGATATGGCAGAAGGTGAGAGATCAGTTGGGGGTAACGAGAGGTTTACCAACAACAAAGATGACAGTGGGAAAGGAAGAGAAAGATCCATGAGTCCCGGGAAGAGATTTGAAAGAAAGATGGATACCTTGATGGACATGGTATCTCTCATGATGGGGAAAGTGGGTCAGAACACCACTCCACAGAACCACTCAGGCCACGGAGGGGAGCATAGTGCTTCCAACCAGCATGATGAGCATGCAGCTCGGACGGTGTCAAACAACACTTACATTTCTTCCAAACCATTCAAACCCACCTTTCTGGCACCTGTAAACACTCAGCCAAATCCTTAAGAGAATGCTTCATTCGTGGAGCAGTTGAGACTGGGTCGTGCAGAGTATGATTCTCTACCTGCCGACATCAGGATGGATATGTCCTATAACGATTTCATGGATCATAAAAGGAAAAACAAAGGACAAGGGAGACACTATGATCAAAGAAGACCATCAAATCAAGGAGACTTGTACCAAGCTGTCAACAAGGTGATACTTCCACACTTTGACGGGAGTGATACCAGTTCAGCCCGAGCTTGGATTCAGAAGCTGGATAACTATCTAGCTCTCAGACCTATGGCCGAAGAGGAAGCGATCAAGTTCGCTACGCTACACCTTGATGGGGTGGCGCATGAATGGTGGTACCATGGCCTAGTTACTCTGGGTCATCGGTCTATCACAACTTATGATGAGTTCACTACCAGGCTCATCGAGAGGTTTGAAAAGAAGGATCCTGAAATTCATTTCAGAGAACTTGCACAATTGAGACAGTATGGCACAGTTGATGCCTACATTGCTGAGTTTCAGAGACTCTCAGTCATGGTGACTGGAATCACGGAGAGAAGACTGGTGATCCTTTTCAGTGAAGGATTGACAGAACCACTCAAGGGTTGGATTAAAGCCTTTGATCCACCAACCCTGCAGGAGGCCATGAAGAAGGCAAGAAACATGGAGTGGGCTGCTCCTAAGGCGAAGTTTCAATCTAACTCCCCCTTTCAGAAAAGGGATAAAGGGAAAAGACCTCAGCATAGACCTCCTTTGCGACCTCAGCATAAGGAGTTCAAACATCATAATCCCCATGTCACTAGATTGGATCCTGAAACCCTGAATGAACTCAGAAGAAAAGGGTTGTGTTTCCGGTGCAGGGAAAAATGGTCTCAGGATCATGTTTGCCCTAAGGGAGTTAAATTCAATCAGATTGAGTACTATTCTGCTGGTGAAAGTAGTTCTGATTTTTCCGACCAGCAATCTGATTTTGAGGAGAGTGAAGTAGAAAGAGCTCCAGAGGAGTCCGGAGATGAGAAGGAAAGTGGAGGAGTCTTGGCTCAGCTTTCGAGCTTCCAAAGAAACGAATCATTCAAGGTTCGAGGGATGGTCAAAGGGCAGCGAATCGTTGCCTTGATCGACACTGGAGCAACACATAACTTCATTGATGAAGTTGTGGTAGCAAAGAAGGGGCTGCAAACAGAGGAGTTTGAAGGATTCAAGGTCATGGTTGCCGATGGATTCCATATTTCTTGCACCAAGAAAATATCGAACATGACCATGCAGTTGGGCAACTACGAAGTCAAGGATGACTTCTATGTAGTTCACATTGGGGATACTGATGCCGTTCTCGGCATTCAATGGCTGCGATCTCTTGGAGAGATCTCTTTGAATCTACAGACTATGGAGTTGAAGTTCCAATCGGATGGGAAGAAGATAGTTCTGAGAGGTGTTGTGACCTTTTCACACATCGCCCCATTCAAGATGGGGACCCCCTAAATTTTTGCTCCGTTCCGGTCTTTTGGCTTGGGTTTTCCTCTCTCTCCCGCTCTGTCTCTTTTCTGATGTCTGCCTTTCAGGGGGTTGTGTCCGTCATTGAGCTTAAACGCGAAAATACTGACCAAGTCCAAAATTAGGGTTTCATCGTTTCTGGTCAGTCCAAGGTCAAGTAAAGTTAGAAAATTGAAAATTGAACTTAATGTTGTTGTCAGCAGACATCCAGCAGGTTTCCAGCCAAGTTTCATCGAATTCTGAGATACTTACTATTTTTAGTAAGTGTACAATTGCAAGCAATCAGTCAGCATTTTTGAGATTCCGATCATCACACTGCATTCAGAGTATATCAGATTGCTTGCATGCCAAATTTGAGCAAAACGCATCAATTTTACTATTTTAGCACCAAGCCCCAAGACGAACTGCAGTCCGCATTTAGATTTTCTTTGCATGTCCGGATATTCCTTCGGGTTTTTCGAGACCTTCGTGATGGTATAACATGCAAGTCGAGATGACCACTTTCAGGATTCAGCCTTCCGAGGCTATTTTTAGGGTTTGCATGTCGAGGTTTCTTTTGCATGTCGGGTGATTCCTGATGGGTTTTCCGAGAGCTTCGCGATGGTGTGACATGCAAACGAGGATTTCACCGCTAGCGAACTTGCTGGCTTTCAGCGTGTCCCCTACAATGCTTCCCGCACAGTTCAAAAATACAAATGATCGGCAGCGTCACGTAAACGTAAGAGAAACGTGAAAGTTCATTTGATGCCCATGCAGCAAATTGGTTTCAAATTGAGCCTAAAAAATAGGCTGAATAAAATCTTCAACCGGGTAAAACCACGCGATCACGCCAGCACGGTGAAATTTCAAGTCAAACGGAGCACTTACTATTTATAGTAAGTCAATTTGGAAACTGGCTAAAAATAGTAAATTGAGTGCATGCGCCGGTGTCAGCCGACAGGTCACGTGGTGAGGAGCACCTCATTCAAATTCCAAGTCAAACGGAGCAATGGAGCTACCAGAAACAAGAGGTTACTATTTATAGTAAACCACCTTCAGAAACATGCTAAAAATAGCAGGGTGACTAAAAATGGCAGTGTCAACAGGACAACAAGGCTATGAGGATGCAGTGCGCAAAATTTCAAGTCATTCCGAGCTTCAGAGGTACAAAATTGAGAGGACTTACTATAAATAGCAGGGCACGATACTGGCGAAGGATGATGAAAATTTGTCTAAGTCTGGAGTTTCATCCAGCAGGCCTGGCAAAATGCGCCCAGAGTGATGAAGAGGCATAAAAAAGTTTCAAGATACAAGTTCATCCTGCTCAAGGGGTAAAATGCGCCCAAGCTGAGGAAGGTCAAAGAAAGTCAACGATCTTCGTCCTGCTGCCAGGCCAAAATGCGCCCAAAATAAAAGAGGGAAAAGTTTAAAAAGTTTCTAAGGCATGAGAAATCCGCCTCACCCCTCCAAATGCGCCCAACTTGAAGATCATCCTTCTCAAGCATCAAAATGCGCCCAAGGCAAGAAAAGTCAACAGGGTCAAGGCTTTTCATCCTTCTCCAAGGCCAAAATGCGCCCAAACTGGGCCATGTGAGGACAAAATTTGGAAGGTGAAGAGTCACCTGAAGGCGTTCATCCACTAGACACATCAAAATGCGCCCAAGGGGAAAGAAAAGTCAAGAAGTCAAAACAATCTCGTCCTCCTCCATAGGCAAAATGCGCCCAAACTTGTGCAGGTGAAGACAAAACGTAGAAGATGAAAGGTCACAAGGGACTTGGTGGCAAGTTTGTCCTTCTCTTACATAGAAATGCGCCCATGTTTGGATGTGAAAAGTGATTAAGGGTGGTAATTGAGGTGAAGAATATTACCAAAGCATGGTGAAAGGTGTAAATGTTAGGCGCTCAAGGTGTTAGAGAATTTTTCAGGGACGTGTGAGGTAGTAAAGGTATGTGTGGCGTGATTTTCCCTCATGTGTATGCTAGGCGCCTAAAGCCTAAAGGATGGAAATATTTCTAAGGCGTGATGTGTGTTGAAAAATGTTTGAAGGGAGTTATAAGGTGTTAGAAATATTTCC
>VDFB02266548.1:0-34569 GCA_007258455.2 Sequoia sempervirens
AATTCAATATCAACTACACGAAAACAACCAAATGGAATAACTGCAACTAGTTTTGTATTATGGACATCAACAAAATTTACCAATGCACAAACATGACTTCCTAGCAAAGAAAATGATTACTCAATCAACAATTACAACCATAACAATATTTTGAATTTTTATCAATATTCACCTATGCACAAGTTCCAACATTTGAGTCATTGACCACATTGGACAGATTACAAACATTCCCCACATATTTTTCTAGGCATTAGACAACAATCTTCCATCAATTCCATGATGAGGAATAGCAAATGATGTGTTTCAAAAAATTTCTATTTTCCACTCAACTTGGCTAAACACAAACATGGGCGACTAAACCATGCACATACACATTCCTCATTTTAAGAGAAAGCGTCAAACTATAGAGAATTTGTTCTTTATTCAAGCAACCATGCTTCCCCTATAGGAAGAAACTTCAAATCATCGATTGTTTTTTATTTCTCAGCCTTCTTTTCCCCAAATAACTACCCTCCTCTATTGGAAACCACCCTTCTCACTAGATAATCGATCCCCTTTTGTTCATCACTTTCTTCCAACACTAAAAAAAAATGGTTTTTTTTCTTTTTTTACCAAAATCCCATGCTGCCAACACTTGGATCGTTTCTTTCTTGTTTTCAATAATTGTTTCTCACTATCCATCAACAACCTGAAAAGAAAAATTGAGCCTCTTGTTTCCAAACAAAGAATTGCTACCTGTTGATAAGAGGAGAAACAAAGACAAACCAAAACCAACTAAAACCAAAATTGCAAATTAAAAAATATGGACATGATGCCCTTGCATCAAAAAATTTAGCTTTTGGAAGATTATTTTACATATTTTTCAACTTTTACAATTATTTATGTGCTCTTTTTTTGTGTGCAATGGGGAGAAATAGTCGGCATAAGAGAAAAAGGAAAGAGAAAACTAACAACATATCAAATTGAAGCATAGGAAGAGAAGACAAGGTATGGAAAGTACTCAAGTTGAGGATTTTTCCCCACTCCTAAATGTCAATTCAAGTGAAGATGTAATAGAATTTAAAAATATTGAACATCATCTTGAAATTGAAAATGAAAATATTAAAATTGACATAGAAAATGTTGAAATTGGTATTGAAATTGAAAATGTTAAAAACATTGAAAGTGTTGAAATTGAAAATGAAAATTTTAATAAGATTAAAATTGGAAAAGCTAATAATATTGAAAATGTTGAAATTGAAAATAAAAATGATGGAGTTGTTATTGAAAATGTTGATAGCATTGAAAATATTGAAAATGAAAATGTTTAAAATAAACCTTATGCATCACCTAATTACATGAGAACCCATAAATGGTTACATGAAATAGATGAGAACATAATAGATAATCTAGATGGAAAAAGGTCATCACAAATGGTTTAGTTTTGGGATACCAATATGTTCAGTCAATACTTTTCCAATAAGACATTAATAGAACTATGTCAATTTTTTGTGCAATTGCTAAAGTCTTACAAAATGAGACCATTATTAAAAAAATTTGAAGATTTGTGTCACCAAAAATTTGGATAAAAATAGTATTATTGTAAAAAATATTTTAAATGCTCTAACTTCTATTGGAAAGACTAGTAAGGAAAAAGATAAAAGAGTTGCTCGTAGAGTGGTCACAACCTCACTAGTAAGCCATCATTTGAGAAAGGTCCATTTAATGAGACAAACTTGTATTTATTTAAATCTAAATCATAATTAATTGAATAGAGCACTCTCAAGAAGAGGAAGAATTGATAGCCCTCTTCAAATGATATGTGGGATTTTAGTGGGAGGCTTCCATGTGTTGATAAGAAGCTAACCGATAATGTAAAGAAGCAAATCAAACAATTTTGGCACTCTATATCTAGAGAATCAATGAATGTAACAAATGTTTTAAAGTTAAGAATTGGTAATCAAGATCACACACTGCATCCTAAACATTTCTTGGAATGTAGCCAAACAATATTGTACAAAAAATTTTGTGAAGCACATCCAAAATTATAAATATCACAAAGGGATTTTGAGTCTTGCAAGTCATTTTATTGTGTACCTATTAATATTTGTAATACATGTTGTAAATACCATGTTGAGTTTCCAATGTATCATGAATTATTATGCTATACTCATTCTACTATGCATACTAACAAAATTTTGTAGGAGTGTCATGAAATACAACTTCCCAAGTCATCTAGGGGCTTGTTAGATTTCTTTTATGCATTAGGGGTGATGGTTTCTTTTTTTTTTATAGAAATGATTGTTTAAATGAAATATGTTTGCAATGTGGTGGTTTATCGTAGTTTGTAACATGTTTTCATGAGGGTAGAGAACATTATTTTTCTAACTTGAGATTGTTGAGAAAAAAAGGTTTGAGATAGTCAAATACAGTTTGAAGAGTGGAGGTGAAGGTTCTAGATACTATGGAGGTGGAGGTGATTTTATTTCTGATTTTAAGAAAAATATTTTATACAAGTATGCAAGGAATAACCATAGGTCCCAGTGGTTGGATCAATAATTCAAGATGTGTAAGGACTCTTTCTTGATTGGAACTATTATATCTATGGTTTTTTTTTCTGAAAATTATACATTGCAACCACAAAATGAGGTACAATCACAATATTACAATCTATTCAAATTGTTATTTTTGTCCACATAACATATAGAAATTCCCCTAATAGTATAAAAAAGGACAAGAAGATAATTAGGGAGTACCATTTTTACATGACTAATGATAGATCTCATTCATCTAAGTTTGTACAACATTGTTTTGAAAACTTTTTTGAGTTCTTGTAGGAAAAAGGTATTGCAATGGGTCAACATCTCACTTGGTTAGATAATTGCACAAGAAAATTCAAGAATGCTTGTATGTTTTATTGGTTGAGAAAGATGCATGTAGAGAGGTGTGTACCATATATTAGGATTTTTTTTAAGCTGGGCATGGAAAAGACAAGCATGATGGTGTAGGTGAATGTGTGAAGAGAGCTCTAGTTAAGGAACAAATGAAGATCAGAGGTGGTGTAACATTCAGTATTGTGCATTTTATTGTTGGATTGGTGTACTTATGCATCATCACTAGGAGGGACACTTGATTCACAAGTGTGTAAGTTATTTTGGCTGGTTGAGGGAACAATGGGAGAGAAATTGGTGTTGAATAAGACAATTGAGAGGGAGGGAGTGAATTAGTTGTCACAGAATTAAGCCTTTAATTCAATCATCAAATCTAACACTTAATATTTCTTAAATGATTAGTCATCAAATGTCAATGTAGAAACTTAAATCCAACACATAAACACAATAACACCAAATTTATGTGGAAAACCCAATAAGGGAAAAACAACGATAAGGATTAACTCACACTATAGAGAATATCAAAACTGATTACAAAAGGTCCATTTCCTAAAACAAGGCTCAGTGGTTGAAATAGGGACTCATTGTCCAGAACAAGGACTCACTGTCCAATAGGGCTAACAACTTGAGGGATCACTGCCATAGAGATACAAAGAAGAAAAAGAAGACTTGTTACAGAGAGACTAAAATCCCAATACAACAAAGGATTCCACCACAATTACTTCTACACTCGCATGAATGATGGAGTTCACCTTCTACTCACTACATCCATAAACTTAGCATTAAGCTTCACATTGATTTGCCACACTCTCAATACACATACACTCACTGAATAGAATCAATTTCATATCAAATATTACTTCCTCTTTTCCCTTATCACTCTACTTCTTTGCTCTTGTATCATGTTTTACCATTAACTCATCTTGCATTTATACCATCTTTAAGTTTGAAACATATCCAAAGTTGGCCATCCAAATTCAAATTCAAATTAGGTTAGCATCAAAACATCCTATGGTGGAATTAAAATGAGGGTGACCCAAACACACACTTCAAGGGACCCAAAAAGATCCAACATGCTTATCATCCTCAAAAGTGGTATTTCACACAAGGTCGGACAAACTAGTGTAAAACATATAGAACCATTAAGCACAAATCTTCCAAATTCTAAAACTCTCTTCAATGGAATCAGGGAAACACAACTCTAGAAATACAAGTCATGAGACTTCATCAAAGAGAAATCCAGACCAAGAACATTTCTCTCAGACCTCAACCAGAAACACAAAAAACCATAGTTCACAACTGGTGAACACAACTTGTATTGTAAAATGAATTAGCAACCAAAAAATTGCATATAACATCTACTAACAATCATGAACAACATATCTAAACCGCACAACCATAGGAGCAAATCCAGACCAAAACCTGGAGCAACCACTGAACACTTGCAACATCTCCTTATTACAATTTTCTCAATATCCTCGACATATACAACCAACAACAACTAGTAGATAACTAGTTGACCGGTTGACATCAATGACAACAAATTCAATCTTTCCACAATTCTTTCATTCTTGCAACAATTGGAATGTCAAACAATTAGAGAATCTTTAAAAATGCATTCATTTCAAAGCTCAGATGCAAATGCATGGACCATATGGACATGAGAGTTGGCTTGTTTTTTTTAGAATGGTATTCAATGTGATTGAGATCAATGTGAGTCAAGTGAGTGGGTAGATACATGGATTCCACAGTACCTAAACCCTTTATCTATAGTACAATCTTTTTTAAGAAATGAAATGTAAAGTTCACTTGACTACGACCATCTGTTAGATCTTGTACAACAAGACATGTCTATGTAGTTGTAGCACCATAGGGGAATGAAGAGGGGTTGGAATATTGGTTGGCATGATGTCTAAAGGGAGAGAACAAGCTAACAAAGCCAATGACAAATGATGATGGGTTCATGTGTCATACAAGTTTAGTTGTAGTTTTTGAAACTTGGTTATCAACGTATATGATTAGAAAGAATGGCATACCTGCATTTGAAGACTATGAAAAACATAAAACCATTCTCATGTATTCACATCTTTTTATAGCGACAAATGTTAATTTATTGAGACATCATGCTAAAGCAAGAACAAAGGAACTATGGACAATTAGTAGTGTTGATCAAGAAGCATTACTTGATACTCTAAAGGTAAGAGATGACCCTTTAGGTGCACCTGTGTAGTGGATCATTTATTGTATGGGACATGTATGATATTATTCATCTTATTTTGATTAATGTTCATAATAATTAAATTTATTGATTTGGTCACTATCATTTAATATTAAGCATATTAACCATTTTGCATTATTATTTCATTTTATTTAAGTTGTTTATAATAATATAGATTTTTTATTCTAAGAATATTTTCTATTTTGCATTACCATTTCATTATCATTTAAGTTGTTTAGAATAATATAGATTTGTTATATTCTAAGCATCTTTTCTACTTTGCATTACCATTTCATTATCATTTAGGTTGTTTAGAATAATATAGATTTATTATTCTAAGTATATTTAGTTCATTATCATTACCAAGCTCGAGACATTATCAAAACATCTACATCATTCATATCCATCCATGCATCCCATCCTCTCCCATCCATAATATAGATTTGTTATTCTAAGCATATTTTTTATTTTGCATTACCATTTCGTTATCACTTAGGTTGTTTAGAATAATATAGATTTGTTATTCTAAGTACATTTAGTTCATGTTCCATTAAGTTGCATTAGTTTTCATTAGGTTCATTTAATTTCATTACATATACATCCATTTTTATTTTATTATGCATTCATAACATGTCACATATAGCGATCAAAAACATAAACATATATTATAAATATACATAATCGGTAGTAATCACCACCCATATCATATATCATATATAAAAAAATTAACTGATATGTAAAAATATAGGTTTCTTAGAGAACAAAGGTATATTTTCAAGTGATTCAGATCAAAACATCAAAGGTAGATCATGTAGATCAATATATTTTTGAGGTACATATTTGATTTGAGAGAATGTTTAGTTCATACTTTGTATTTCATGTTGCTTATGCTCAACAATTTGTCTCTATTTATATGCAAGTTCTTCTTTGACCCCATTTCTAATGAGTATTCTCACATTCTCTCAATTGCTCAATTTTTGAAGGTATTATTGTTTAATTTGTAGTTGATTTCTTCAAAAAATATGAATCCTCTCATAACTTCAAGAAATATAACTCTTAAGTAGAAAATAATGCATTTTGATCTTTCTTGAAGGAGTATGATAATCATTGACAATTGGCAACTACTCACACACCATAATTGACTACCACAGAAAGAGCACCCAAGAATGATTGGGTGACTTGGGTAACAAGGTGAAACCTACCATAGTATTTACCTACCTACCTTGACGTGTCCACACTATCCATTCGTCAAAATAACCAAAAACTTGACAATTTTCCATTATTTGTTCTTACGACACTTTTAAGACTACCCTAGATTAGTGCACTCCAGAATCATGGGAGGATTCATCGACAAATGGAGGCCTTTTGTAGTGTTGGACAGCCCACTTTGATGCTTTGGTATAGCTGGCTTTGCTCCATTATGCACAAAACAAAACAAAAATGTTTCTTTCCATTTTTGCACTACTTTCCACTGATAACTTTTGCAAGAATGCATTTGACATTGAAACACACAAACGGTGTTGAGTTGACCAAAATCAAGAGAGGTTGGTTTGAAGGGACTCAATATCCACCTACAAGTGCAAATAAAGCATTCCTACCTACCACGAGCTCCTAGAACGACTTTGTCAAAATTTGACAATTTTTGGCTTTTAGGGCTCTTAAGAGACTACCCCAAACAGAGCATGCCAGAATGATTTGGTGACTTGGGCAACAAAGTTAGACCTTCCCTAGTAATTACCATCCTACCTTCATGTTTCTATGCTACCCATTCATCAAAATTAATATAAATTTTACAAATTTTTCAATTTTTTGCTCTTAAGGCTCTCAAGAGACCACCCCAAAAAAGAGCACCCTAGGATGATCGGGTGACTTGGGAAAAAAATTCAGACCTTCCCTAGTAATTACCTTCCTACCTCAATGTGTCCACACTACCCATTCATCAAAATTACTATAAATTTTATAAATTTTTCATTGTTTGTTCAAGTGACTTGGGAAACATAATTAGACCTTCCCTAGTGTTTACTTGCCTACATTGACATGTCCACACTGTCCATTCATCAAAATTAATATAAATTTTAGAAATTTTGCATTTTTTGTTCTTAAGGCTCCTTAGAGACTACCCCAAAAAGAGCACCCTAGAATGATCGAGTGACTTGGAAAACGAGGTCAGACCTACCATAGTATTTACCTAACTACCTCAACCTATCCATGCTTCCCATTCATCAAAATAACCCAAAAAATTATAATTTTCCATTATTATCTTTTATGACACTTTCAAGACTACCCTGGATTAGTGCACTTTGGAATCACGAGGTGGGGGAGGGAAAGGGGGTCGGACGGGGCTTGGGAAACAAAGGGAGGCCTTTCATAGCATTGGACTACCCACCTTGATGTGTTGGTATGGTTGGCTTTGTTCCATTATGCACAAAACAAAAAAATGCTTCTTTCCATTTTAGCATTGCTTCCTAGTGACAACTACTAGTACATTTTGACCAATTTTTCGATGACAGCCCGTTGGAATTTCGATGGCTATTTGTCGCTATAATTTTGTCAGAATTTTGACTACATTTGAAATGTCGAAATTCTGACCCGGAATCCGTCATCGAAAAATTGGTCAAAATGTACCAGTAACTTTTGCAAGAATGCATTTGACACCGAAACACACAAATGGTGTTGTGTTGACCAAAATTGAGAGAGTTTGGTTTGAAGGCACTCGATATCCACTTGTAAGTGTAGATAAAGCATTCATATATGCCAAGAGCTACCAAAACAACTTTGTCAAAGTTTTACAATTTTTGGCTTTTAGGGCTCGTAAGAGACTACCTCGAAAAGAGCACCCTAGAATGATTGGATGACTTAGGAAAAAAATTTAGACCTTCCCTAGTACTTAACTACCTACCTTGATGTGTCCAAACTGCCCATTTATCAAAATTACTATAAATTTTACAAATTTTGCATTTTTTTCTCTTAAGGATCTTAGGAGACTATCCCAGAAAGAGCGCCCTAAGATGATTGGGTGACTTGGGAAATGAGGTCATACCTTCCCTAGTATTTACTTTCCTACCTCGACGTGTCCATGCTGCCTATTCATCAAATAGCCCAAAATTTGACAATTTTCCATTATTTTCTCTTACGACACTTTCAAGACTACCTCAGATTAGTGCACTCTGGAATCACAGGGGGGCTTGGGTGACAAAAGGAGGCCTTTCATAGCATTGGAATACCTACCTTGACATGTTGGTATAGTTGGTTTTGCTCCATTATGCACAAAACAAAAAAAATGCTTCTTTCCATTTTTGTACTACTTTCCACTGACAACTTTTGCAAGAATGCATTTGACACTAAAACACACAAACAGTGTTGAGTTGACCCAAACCGAGAGAGGTTGGTTTGAAGGGATTCGACATCCACCTATAGGTGCAAAAAAAGCATTCCTATGTGCCACAAGCTCCCAGAACGACTTTATCAAAGTTTGACAATTTTTTGCTTTTAGGGCTCTTAAGAGACTACCTTGGAAAGAGCACCCCAGAATAATTGGATGACTTGGGAAATGGATTCAGACCTTCCCTAGTATTTTCCTACCTACCTGGATGTGTTCATGCTGCCCAATCATCAAAATTGCTAAAAAAATTAAACAAATATTTTATTTTTCAATATTTGTGTTCAATTTTAACCATTGTTGATTTCAAAAAATGATTAGTTGACTTTGTTATTCATGTTTTTTATAATCCATACTTTCCTAATATTTATATGTAAGCATTTCTCAACACAAGATTTGAGTAGGATGTGAGGTTTGATGGCAAAGCATCTAGCATTGGAGTTGATGTTGTTTTCATTGTTCAATTACTTTTACTCAATGATTTTTATATTTTATAACAATTGGCTTGTAATATTGCATTGCAGGTGCCTTTGGCTGTAGCAATTATTTGAGATGTACATTATGGACTGAGGGTATCAGCCTGAGCACATATGAGTTGTGTATCTAAGATACTTGGTTGCAAAACACATTGATGTATTTGTACATGAGGACATCAATAAAATTATATGAGCATTCTTAGTTGTAATGAAGATTATGCATATGCACCTACTTATGTATGTTGATGAATGTTACACGTGTATATATTTTCACATCAAAATCACTCACACATTCTTACATTGATTCATGTAATGTAATGTATGTGAACCTTAATTTGACACACTACAAAAATGCCTCCTAAAAAAGTGATATAAACAGGTAAAAGACAATAAGTGAATGGTTGGTAGAGATATGAAAAGGTAAAAAACATGTCATAATTATTATCATTCTTCCAATTGAATAATCTCAAACCGACCTTTTTTTTATTTGGCTATGATAAGTATGAGATTTACCTTCTCAACAAACATTATCGAATGCTTCTCATACCATTTTGTATTAATTTTAGCTTCTTTTGAAGAAAAAATAAGCTACCCACTTCATTACAGGAGTTCAAAGAACTAAATTTATCCCACATTAATGACTCATTTTGTATTTGATATTTATAAGATTATATGACCTAGATAGTCTTAAAGAAGATTTGGAGTTTAATTCAAACTAATAAAATTATTTAAGACCCTAACATTTCACTTTTAATGATTTACACTTGGACTTCAATTCAACACCCGAATGGAGAAAATGTTGAATTCCATGGATTGGGGTAGACTGCATTCCATGGATTGTTGACTATGTAAAGGAAAGCTAGTGATGTGTATTTTGGCTATATTAGTTTTTTTTTGTATTTACTGTGCATTGGGAATCCACAGGGGAAGGGAAGGTCCCACAGGGGGACAACAATTGCCCCTTAAATTAGGCCATGGCATTTGGAAGAATTCATGAGCATCACTATTGATATTTGGTCTCCTCTTTGCATAAAATAAAGTTGTATGTGAACGGGCTTTGAATTTGTTGAGATAGCCATACTAGTAAAGATAGAGGAGATGCACAGTATAAATATTTGCAAAGGGAGGAGAATTTTTCTGTACGTGGCTGACGATGACCCTTTGAAATATAGTTTTTCGCAATTAAGTCTGCACTATGCAGGGCATGCTGAAGTCTAATAAAAAAGCTACATGGTTTTAAGTATGCACTATGTGGGGCACTACATGCTTGCTGATGCACCGACTTCACTTTCTCTCTCCCTTTCCTCTTTAACTTTATTCTCTTTTCCCTCTGACCAAAAGATACATGCTTGCAATTTTAAGATGGAATGAGTTTCTTATTCCATATTTTTTATGATTTGGATTTTAATTTGAATGCCATCATACATTGATACTTCATTAATCTTTATTTGGATGAGACCAACACTCAGAAGTAAGAATGATGCCATGCAAATTAGTCTTGCCCAAAAGAGGACCAATGACCTCTCCGATACATTTTATGAGAATGCCTTCCATAGTTTGAGGTATAGAAGGAATCTTGCAATCCATTTTCTTACTGTGACTTTGCCTTCCTCTAGAGATCCTCTAACAAATATTAGCAAGATTGAGCATGTAATAATGGTGAAAAAACACTAGTGCATCCTCATACATGATTTATTTCACCCATTTACCCACCTTAAAGGACAAGGTGATTGAAGAGGGAAGTAACTTATAATAATAAAAAATAATATTCACACAAAACCTAGCGAATAAAGGCATTTTCTAGATTTTGCTTGTTAGTCAACAATAGTGAAGTGGCTAAAAGAGCTAGTAAATTCAACAAAACTTCCTCTTCCAAACATTCTAGTAGTAATATAGGTATTATGACCCAAGCTATGAAAGTCTTGATACATTCCTTATCTAAATCAAATAATGGAATCCACTTCTTTATAAAAAGGCCAAAGTTAACTAGAAATTCTTGAAGTTCCTGCTTTGTCATCCGATATGGAGCTCCTGATATGGAGCTGCAAATGGAGTTCCTGAAGTTCCTGCGTTGTCATCTAATATGGAGCTCGAGATATATGCTTAGCTCCAGGTACCAGATCAATCCTGAAGTCTATATCTCGCTTAGGTGGCATACTAGGTATCTCTTTTGGAAACACATCAGAAAACTCCTTAAGGAGAGGGTACTATTCCAACGACACCCCTTGACTATCCTCTGACTACAAGTTGCTCAAAGATACAGCAAAGAGCTAAGAACCCTGTCGAAAGTACCTTTTGAGCTGCATGGCAGAGATCATTCACAAAGAAATGGGTTTTTGAACACCCACGATTTCCACCTCCTTTCCAAAATCATCAAAGCACCACACCGCTTTACGACGACAATCAATTATAGCACGGTGTGCACTCAACCAGTCCATGCCCAAGACGACATCATATGAGCCGAGTGGTAGGATTCTAAGATTTACTTTAGTTGACAAAGCCCCTATACTCAAGCTACAATCCTGCACAAGCTTCTCTACAACAAGCTTTGACCCTGAAGCCAATTCAACTTTCCATTTCTTGCCTTGACTAGTTGCCACCAGTCCACGTCGCTCAACCACTAAAGGAGATATAAAGGAATCAGATGCACCGGAATCAAAAAGTATAGAAAAGCTAGAATCACGTAACACACCTGAAGCCTCAATAACGGTACTCTGGTGGTCTGCCTGCCGATTATCCACTACAGCAAATACACGATGAGACCTCCCTGCATCACCTACTGTTGGCTCTGATCCAACTGGCCTCTGATTAAAACCTGAAGTGCTCTTCTGAGGACACAATTTGGCAATGTGCCCCTGCTGCCCACAAGAGTAACACCCAGTACCCCTGCCAAAACCTCTGCCCCCTGATGGAGCATTTGACTGCTGAAAGCTCCCTCGACTCGGCGCTGACTGGATACTAGGTGTAGGCTGTGCAAAACGTTCCTGTCAAACTTGGTTCCTGTTCCTGTTCCGATCCTTGCGAAACTGTGAATTGCCACTCTGAGGAGATTGGAAGTTCTTTTGTTTTGACTGCTGCTGCTGAGGCTACTGCTGCTGATGACCCCCTTTCGAGGGTTGAAACCTGTTTCTGGAAGATCCTGCTCCCTGAGACTGACCCCCATGAGTGCTAAAACCCTGAGTAGGTGCACTGCCAATCTGCACTCCAATGTGGCCACCCAAGGCCATGGCCAAATTCTCCTCCACCAATCGAGCCTTCTCAACTGCCATTTCCATTGTCTTCAGCTCGAAGACTTGCACTCCACCACTGATACGGGCATTAAGGCCCTGAACAAAGTGCTGAACCAACATGCCCTCATCGTGGCTAATCCCTGCATACTGCTTCAACTCATAGAAGTGTCACTCATACTGTTCCACTGACATTGACAACTGCTTGAGATCATGAAACTCGTCAGCCCTGCGCTGCCTCCAATGGTCTAAGAGAAAATGAGCTCTGAACCTATCCAAGAATAATTCCCAAGTGACCATACTGATATCAAGGTGCAATTTTTGTTCCTCAAGATGCCACCAAGTGGATTCGAAGCCTCGCAAATGCATAACCGTGCACTGAGCCTTGGTATTGCTACCGTAAGGGTGCATGGCGAAGCAACGATCTAAGTCAATTAGCCAAGTTTCAGCCTCTAGTCCACCTCCTGAACCATCAAATGTTGGTGGGTGAGCTCTCAACAAATCCCTCATATGACCTGCTAAAACTGCATCCTGATCAGAAGTTATTTCCCTCTGCCTCGGTGACCTTTCTCTTTCTCTTTCAATCTATGGCTCCTCCTCTGGCCTGGGTCCCAAACGAGCTAGAATTTCACCAAGAATATGCTGCAATGAACCATCTAATCCAGGCTGCCCTGGGTTCTGACCACCTGACGGATTATTGTGAAGACTTGGCTGTTCCTCATGCTCAGAACCATGAGAACTGGGAACTGAGGGACTTCACCGGTTTGCTCCACGACCAGCACTGCGGCCTCTTGCTTGGCCACGTCCTCTACCTCGAGGCATACTTCTGCACAATAAGATAAAGGTACAAATAAGCTCCAGAGTTCAAATGAGAGGTTACTTAATGGACCTAACTACCCAGAGACCCCAGCGTTTGCAAACCTGGCTCTGATACCAAGGTGTAACGCCCACCGTGCAAACCCCAGAGAACTCAAAAAAAGGCAAATAATATTTTTTTATTTTTTTTAAAACAAATAAATTAAACTTACAATACATTAATCATAATCACATAACATATTACATCACATTATCTCACTTAGTTCTCTGGGGCACGCGAGGTTACTTTGCAACCACAAACGGAAATAAAAGATAATGATAAACCATGCAACCAATTATAATATAATAACCATGAATAAATGTGCATCCATGAACTAAAAGCAAGAATATTAAGATACCACATAATCCAATCATATGAATCTCATCAAATAAAATTACACAGAATCCTAACTATTACATTATTGTTATAATGTTACATTACAATCTTTTGATATAATAATTACAATGAATTTCCCAACCAAGTGGGATGATACAATTTACAAAGAATTTTGAATAATAAAGTGAGCACTGGAACAAATCCAACTGCGGAAATGCTGCGAACAAAGGATACTGATGGGGAACCCAACGGGTGCAGAGCATGTTCCATCCAACCATGTGAATTATAGATAACTCACCCCCCGTGCTCAGAGGTGACAAGGAAGTTAACCCGACCAAGATTGCCAAACCGACTCCATGACCACAAGGTACAAACTCAACTACAACTCAGAGAATACAATTAAACCAGGCAATGACAATAACAAGTCACCAAAGTATACTCATAAACACCTTCGCAAGAATCTAAATCAACAATAAGAGTACAAAGCTAAGGAAACTGATACAACATCCAAAGTCCAAAATACATTTCCAGAGGCAAAAAGGGCAACAAGGCAAATAGGAAGTCTAGTGGAGAGTGTCATTGCATAGCTCTCATGGGATCTCCTGGCTCTTCCTCCAACATGAGATGCCGGCACCCATCTATGGATCTCCTGGCTCTTCCTCCTACTTGAGGCGCCGGCACCATAGGGTAGCTCATGCGGAGTCAATAACCTCTCGTGAAGATGAGATTATGACTTTGCCGACCACGGCCTTCTCAATCTATCATTAGTCTATGATAGCCCTAATGCATAGATGAGAAATCAAATTTCTGTTATCTTGAGTTTTTTACTACCCATCCCCCTAATTCTATTTTTAGGTTATCACTTGTTTAACTACTCTTACGTGGGTTCTCTTGTGCACTTCCTCTTAACTGAGGCGTCGGCCCCCATGAAGAGCCACTCTCCCTAAGACCCCTAACAAAAAATTGAAACAAGACAAGGGTTGAACCTCAACAAATAAGCATGATACCAAAACTAGAACAAGCGAGGCATTAACCCTCTCGCAACAACTCAGAACCAAAAAGTCTCAACAACCGTTCAACCCTTCCAAACATGAACCATAAGTTTTCAACTCCAAAGAGAAATTCAAAACGAGAATAACATCCAAAAATAAACAAGCCTCTGGAACAAGGTTTCAAATCAACAACCGGGTTCCCACATCAACATTAAAGCCAACACAATAACAGAATGCAACTACACATAAATTGATGATCTCAAAACACCATATCAACTTTACTCAAAACAATTAAGACAGGAGGCACTACAATTTTCTCAAGATCGATTATTAAATTCAAAAAAAAGCAAGGAACAATTGACATATGTAAATAATACATTAAATTTTTATTATAATAAAATTATTAACATTTTATTTCCCAAAGATAACTACATTTCTATTAACAGAAAGCATTTAGTTTTGCAGTCTAATCCTTGCATATGAAAAAAATGCATTATAATTTATCATATATTTTTATATATAAAAATAACCATACATAAACATATATATTTATTTATTTATTTATTTAAATTTTCATAAATTACATTTAAACTAAAATAAATAAATAAAACAGATTATATAAATGTTTAAATTTTATGTAATTTAAATTTAATAAATAAAAACAAACTAAATAAAACTAAACTGTCGTCGCAGTCCTTGCAAGGACTGCCTACGACAGTCCCTGCAGGGACTGCGCACAGCAGTCCTAGGGACTGTTGTGCGGCGGTCACACCACCGCACTAGGGTACGGGGGTACGGCCAGTCCGTCCCCCCAACCCCTTTATAATTTTTTTTTTAAATTTTTTTACATTTTTTTTATATATGTATTTTTTTATGAAAATTTTCATTTGTATTAATTGTAATTCCATCCTTATACGAGGCACGATGCCGACCACCCGGTTGACTTCTGAATTGTTATTTTTAACAAAATTCTGATTTCGAAAGTATGATTCAGCGGAAATATAAACTACAATCAAGATTTCATATAATATATATATATATATATATATATTTTTGTATATCAATAAACGTGGCATTTGAATAAATTAAATTTTTGGAGAAGGGAATAAAATTTTTTCGATTAAATATATCTGAGAGATATGCAATTTTTTAAACTAGGGAATAAAATTTCTTGAGGGACAACAAAATTTTTAAGAACACAACTTGATTTTCCCAAATTTTTTCTTTTATATATTTGAAACCAGGTTTTTCTAATCTATTTGAAACCCAGTTTAAAAAACCAAATTTTTTCCCTGTCTATTTGAAACCAGTTTAAAAAAAAAACCAATTTTCCTAATCTCACGAAAACCGGATAGTTTTTCAAATGCATGAAACCCGTGTTCTTTTGCAATACAAAATGATTTTTCATTGGAATTTACCCAAACAAATAAAGAGGGATTGCACTGAAACCTGGACTCCTGCTTGTTGAAATGTGATGAAGTTCTTGCTCCAACTAGCCCTTCGAATAGCTCTCACTCCTTTCCTCAATACTTCATTTTCAGCTTCTCCTTCTTCTTCTTCTTCTGTAACAACATCATCAAATGTCCAACTAACTAATCACACAAAACAGTATCATCATAGTATCAATGTATCAAATCAAAGCATAAACTAATGAGTCCAACTAGCAACTAGGAGGGTTATTACATCCTCCCCCCCTTAAATCCGGCTTACTCCTGTAAGCCAGAAAACAAGTAAGGGTAGGATTCTCTGATACGCGAAGCATCCTCCCATGTCGCTGAAGTCTCATCATTGGGGTCCCACTGGACCCTCACCTGCTCAATATCCCTGCCTCTGAGAATGAGTCTCCTGTGGTACACCATGGCCATGGGCTCTAGAGCTAGTTGCCCGTCCTCGACCTGTAGAGCATTCCAATCAAGTACATGAGTAACATCAGGAAAATAAGGCCTAAGAATAGAAACATGAAACACATCGTGAATCCGCGATAGACTGGGTGGCAAGGCCAGGCAATAGGCAACATGACCAATACGCTCTAACACCTCGAATGGACCCACAAAATGGGGTGCAAGCTTAGAACCCTTTCCATAATGAATAGGGCTCTTCCGAGGATGAACTCAAAGAAACACTCGATCACCTACAGCAAACTGCCGATCAACTCTGTGTGCATCAGCAAACTTCTTCTGCCTATCCTGAGCCGCTACAAGATGCTCTTGGATGTGAGCTACCTACTGCTCCATATCACGAAGCATCTCAGGTCCAAGAAGAACCCTGTCCTCCAATCGATCCTAGCTCAAAGGGGTACGACAAGGACGACCATATAAAGCCTGGAATGGAGCCATGCCAATCAAACTATGATAACCATTACTATAGGCAAACTCAACCAAATGTAGATAATCTTCCCAACGAGATTATTGGTCCATGACATACATGCGAAGCATATCCTCAAGCACCTGATTAACTCTCTCAGTCTAACCATCTGTCTCAGGATGGTAGGCAGAACTAAAATTCAACTTAGTCCCTAAGGACTGCTGCAAAGATGTCCATAACGCAAATGTGAATACCGGATCTCTATCAGAAATAATCTTGCGCGGTATCCCATGTAATCAAACAATATCTTCCATGAACACTCTAGCCACCATAGAAGCAGTATAGGAAGATCAAATGGGAGATAAATGGGCTACCTTGGTCAACCTGTTAATAGTGACCATGATAGCGTCGTGTGTCCTGGAAGACATAGGCAGCCCGACAATGAAATCCATAGAAATAATGTCCCACTTCCACTCCGGAACAAGATGAGGTTGCAACAAACCTGCTAGATGATGATGCTCAGCCTTAACTCTCTGACATTCTAGACACCTAGCCACAAAATCAACAATGTCACGCTTCATTCCAGCCCAAAAATATAGTGAGCGAAGATCAGCGTACATTTTCTTAACTCCTGGGTGTGCCGAATAAGGAGCTCTATGAGCTTCGGTCAAGATTAGGGTACGAAGACCCTCTGTAGGAGGTACATATATTCGGCCTCCATAATGTAAAACACCATCTAAATCCATAGAGTAACCAGAAAATTTTCCTTCCAAAGCTCTGCCCAACTCAATCTCCAATTTCACTACTTGATACCAAACATCTGAAGAAAGAGCTGCAAGGATCTGACTCTTCAAATCAACCTCAAGAGCCATAGCAAAAATCTCATGCTTGTGTCTACTCAACGCATATGCCACCACATTCTCCTTGCCCTGATTATACTTCACCTCAAAATCATATTCGCACAAGAATTCCATCCACCTTCTCTGCCTTGCATTCAGGTTCGGCTACGTAAAGATGTATTGCAGACTACGATGATCTGTATGCAACTCAAACTGATGACCAAGGAGAAAGTGTCGCCACCTTACTAAGGCATGCACAACTGCGGCTAACTCCAAGTCATGAGTGGGGTAATTAAGTTCATGATCCTTAAGCTTTCATGATTCATAAGCAATCACTCGCCCCTCTTGCATCAACACAGCCCCTAAGCCTTCCAACGAAGCATCAGTACACACAACAAAATCACCTGACGGATTAGGAACTGCTAAGATTGGAGCACTAGTCAGCTTGTCCTTCAAAGTATGGAAAGCCAACTGACATTGTTCGGACCAAAGAAACTTCGTTCCCTTCCTCTGCAAGGAAGTGATAGGATGAGCCAACCTAGAAAACCCCTGGACAAAACGCCTATAGTATCCTGCAAATCCCATGAAGCTACGAATTTTTGAGACATTTGTGGGTGCGGTCCAATCCACAATAGCTTGGATCTTTGTAGGATCAACCGAAATTCCCTCACCAGAAATCACATGGCCCAAATATTGAACTTTAGCCTTATAGAATTCACATTTCTTGAGATTGGCAAACAACTGATTACTCCTTAAGCACTGCAACACCTGTCTTAGATGTTCCTCATGTTCCTCCATAGACCTAGAATAAATCAGAATGTCATCGAGAAACACAAGGACGAATCTATCCAAGTATGTTTGGAACACTCCATTCATTAGGCTCGTAAAGACTGAAGGTGCATTCGTCAACCTGAACGGCACCACGGTGAACTCGTAATGTCCGTATCGAGTACGAAATGTTGTTTTATGAATGTCTGGATCAGCAATCCTCAATTGATGATATCCTGATTTGAGATCAATCTTAGAGAACACCTTTGCCCCTTTTATCTGATCGAAAAGATCATCAATTCTGGGTAATGGATATCGGTTCTTCACTGTTACCTTGTTCAACTGCCTATAGTCAATACACAAGCGAAGAGAACCATCCTTCTTTTTCACAAAAATCACAGGTGCTCCCCAAGGAGAAACACTTGGTCGGATAAAGCCCTTAGCCAACAACTCTTCCAGCTGCAACCGGAGTTCCTGAAGTTCCTGCGTTGTCATCCGATATGGAGCTCAAGATATTGGCTCAGCTCTAGGTACCAAATCAATCCTGAAGTCTATATCACGCTTAGGTGGCATACCAGGTATCTCTTCTGGAAACACATCAGAAAACTCCTTAAGGAGAGGGTATTGTTCCAAAGACACCCCTTGACTATCCTCTGACTCCAAGTCACTCAAAGATACAGCAAAGAGTTGGCAACCCTATCGAAAGTACCTTTTGAGCTGCATGGCAGAGATCATTCGCAAAGAAATAGGTTTTTGAACACCCATGATTTCCACCTCCTTTCCAGAATCATCAAAGCATCGCACCGCTTTACGGCAACAATCAATTATAGCATGGTGTGCACTCAACCAGTCCATGCCCAAGACAACATCATATGAGCCAAGTGGTAGGATTCTGAGATTTACTTTAGTTGACAAAGCCCCTATACTCAAGCTACAATCCTGCACAAGCTTCTCTACAACAAGCTTTGACCCTGAAGCCAATTCAACTTGCCATTTCTCGCCTTGACTAGTTGCCACCAGTCCACATCGCTCAACCACTAAAGGAGATATAAAGGAATCAGATGCACCAGAATCAAAAAGTATAGAAATGCTAGAATCATGTAACACACTTGAAGTCTCAATGACGGTGCTCTGGTGGTCTGCCTGCCAATTATCCACTGTAGGAAATACACGATGAGACCTCCCTGCATCACCTACTGTCAGCTCTGATCCAACTGGCCTTTGATTAAAACCTGATGTGCTCTTCTAAGGACATAATCTGGCAATGTGCCCCTACTGCCCACAAGAGTAACATCCAGTACCCCTGCCAAAACCTCTGCCCCTTGATGAAGCATTTGACTGCTGAAAGCTCCCTCGACTCAGCGCTGACTGGATACTAGGTGTAGGTTGTGCAAAACGTTCCTGATGAACTTGGTTTTTGTTCCTGTTCTGATCCTTGCGAAACTGCGAATTGCCACACTATGGAGATTGGAAGTTCTTCTGTTTTGACTGCTGCTGCTAAGGCTGCTGCTGCTGATGACCCCCTTTCAAGGGTTGAAACCTATTTCTGGAAGATCCTGCTCCCTGAGACTGACCCCCATGAGTGCTAAAACCCTGAGTAGGTGCACTGCCAATCTGCACTCCAATGTGGCCTTCCAAGGCCATGGCCAAATTCTCCTCCACCAAACGATCCTTCTCAACTGCCATTTCCATCATCTTCAGCTCGATGACTCGCACTCCACCACTGATGTGGGCATTAAGGCCCCGAACAAAGTGTTGAGCCAACATGCCCTCATCGTGGCTAATCCCTGCATACTGCTTCAACTCATAGAAGCACCGCTCATACTATTCCACTGACATAGACAACTACTTGAGATCATGAAACTCGTCAGCCCTGCACTGTCTCTAATGGTCTAAGAGAAAACAAGCCCTAAACCTATCCAAGAATAATTCCCAGGTGACCATACTGATATCAAGGTGCAATTTTTGTTCCTCAAGACACCACCAAGTAGATGCGAAGCCTCGCAAATGCATAACCATGCACCGAGCCTTGGTATTGCTACCATAAGGGTGCATGGTGAAGCAACGATCTAAGTCAATTAGCCAAGTTTCGGCTTCTAGTCCACCTCCTGAACCATCAAATGTCAGTGGGTGAGCTCTCAACAAATCCCTCATATGGCCTACTAAGACTGCATCTTGATCTGAAGTTATTTCCCTCTGCCTCGGTGACCTTTCTCTTTCTCTTTCAATTTGTGGCTCCTCCTCTGGCCTGGGTCCCAAATGAGCCAAAATTTCTCCAAGAATATGCTGTAAGCAACCGTCTAATCTAGGCTGCCCTGGGTTCTGACCACCTGACAGATTATTGTGAAGACTCATCTGTTCCTCATGCTCAGAACCATGAGAACTGGGAACTGAGGGACTTCGAAGGTTTGCTCCACGACCATCATCGTGGCCTCTTGCTTGGCCACGTCCTCTACCTTGAGGCATAAATCTGCACAACAAGATAAAGGTACAAATAAGTTCTAGAGTTCAAACGAGAGGTTACTTAATGGACCTAACTACCCAGAGACCCCAGCGTTTGCAAACCTAGCTCTGATACCAAGTTGTAACACCCACTGTGCAAACCCTAGAGAACTCAAAAAGGCAAATATTTTTTTTATAAAACAATTAAATTAAACTTACAATACATTAATCCAAATCACATAACATATTACATCACATTATCGCACTTAGTTCTCTGGGGCACGTGAGGTTACATTGCAACCACAAAATGGAATAAAAGCTAATGATAAACCATGCAACCAATTATAATATAATAACCATGAATAATTGTACATCCATGAACCAAGAGCAAGTATATTAAGATACCACAGAATACAAACATATGAATCTCATCAAATAATATTACATAGAATCCTAACTATTACATCATTGTTATAATGTTACATTACAATATTTTGATATAATAATTACAATGAATTTCCCAACCAAGTGGGATGATACAATTTACAAAGAATTTTGAATAACAAAGTGAGCACTGGTACAACTCCAACTACGGAAATGCTGCGAACAAAGGATGCTGATGGGGAACCCAATAGGTGCGGAGCACGTTCCACCCAACCATGTGAATTATAGATAACTCACCCACTGTGCTTAGAGGTGACAAGGAAGTTAACCCGACCAATATTGCCAAACCGACTCCATGATAACAAGGTACAAACACAAATACAACTCAGAGAATACAATTAAACCAAGCAATAACAATAACAAGTCACCAAAGTATACTCACAATCACTTTCACAAAATCTGAATCAACAATAGGGGTACAAAGCTAAGGAAACTGATACAACATCCAAAGTCCAATATACATTTCCAGAGGCAAAAGCAACAAGGCAACAGGAAATCTAGTGGAGAGTGTCATTGCATAGCTCTCATGGGATCTCCTGGCTCTTCCTCCAACATGAGGCGCCGACACCCATCTATGGATCTCCTGGCTCTTCCTCCTACTTGAGGCGCCGGCACCATAGGGTAGCTCATGCGGAGTTAATAACCCCTCATGAAGGCGAGATTATGACTTTGCCGACCATGGCCTTCTCAATCTATCATTAGTCTATGATAGCCCTAATGCATAGACAAGGAATCCAATTTTTATTTATCTTGAGTGTTTTACTACCCATTCCCCCTAATTCTATTTTTAGGTTATCACTTGTTTACCTACTCTTACATGGGTTCTCCTATGCACTTCCTCTTAACCGAGGCACCGACCCCACGAAGAGCCACTCTCCCTAAGACTCTTAACAGAAAATTGAAACAAGACAAGGGTTGAACCTCAACAAATAAGCATGATACCAAAACAAGAACAAGCGAGGCATTAACCCTCTCGCAACAACTCAGAACCAAAAGGTCTCAACAACCGTTCAACCCTTCCAAACATGAACCATAAGTTTTCAACTCCAAAGATAAATTCAAAACAGGAATAACATCCAAAAATAAACTAGCCTCTAGAACAAGGTTTCAAGTCAATAACCGGGTTCCCACATCGACATTAAAACTAGCACAAAAGCATAATGTAACTACACATAATTTGATGATCTCAAAACACCATATCAACTTACTCAAGCAGTTAAGAAAGGAAGCACTACAATTTTCTCAAGATCAATTATTAAATTCATAAAAAGTAAAGAATTATTGATATATATAAATAATACATTAAATTTATTATAATAAATTCATTGACATTCTATTTCCAATAACAATTATATTTCTATTAAGAGAAACTATTTACTTTTTTTTAAATCTATTCCTGACATGTAAATAAATACATTATAAATTTATCATCTATTTATATATATAAAATTAAACACATATACATATATATATATATAAATTAAATTTCATAAATTAAATTTAAACTGAAATAAATAAATAAATAAATAAATAAAACAAATTATATAAATGTTTCTCTTTTTTTTTTTGTAATTAAATTTAATTAAAAAACAAACTAAATAAAACTAAAAGCTTGTTATGCAGCAGTCCTAGGAATTTGTTGTGCCGCGGCGACGAGGCTGCATACCGCAGCAGTCTCTAAAGGTTGTTGATAGCGACGGTCACACCACCGCTTACCCGAGTGTGATTCTGACCCGGTCAGATCCCCGGGCCTTTATAATTTTTTTTTTAATTTTTTTACATTTTTTTTAATATATGTTTTTTTTTTTGAAACATTTTCATTTGTATTAAATATGAATTCCGTCCTTACAGGCACATACGCCGACACAGTTCGGCTCTGAATTATTTTTTTTTAACAAAAAATTACAGTTTCCAGAAATTATGATTCAACTAGAAATATAAACTACAATCAAGATTTCATATAATATATATATATATTTTTGTATATCCAATAATAAACAGAGCATTTGAATAAATTAAATTTTTCAGAGAAGGAATAAACTTTTCTTCAGTAAATATATACAGAGATATACAAATTTTCAGAGCAGGAATAAAATTTCTTCAGGACAACAGAATTTTAAGAACACAACAGATTTTCCCCAAATTTTTCTTTTATATATTTGAAACCCAGTTTTTCCTAATCTATTTGAAACCCCAGATTTTAAAAAAAAACCAGATTTTTCCTAATCTATTTGAAACCCTAGATTTTAAAAAAAACCAGATTTTTCCTAATATATTGAAAACCCAGATATTTTTTTTCAAATGCATGAAAACCAAATCATTCTCTTTACCCAATACAAAATGATTTTCATTGGAATTTTTAAACAAATAAAGAGAAAGGGATTTTTTTTTTGAAACCTGGACTCCTGCTTGTTGAAATGTGATGAAGTTCTTGCTCCAACCAGCCCTTTGAATAGCTCTCGCTCCTTTCCTCAATACTTCATTTTCATCTTCTCCTTCTTCTTCTTCTGTTCTTTCTTGACAGATTCTCCACACAAAAACCCTCTAGCACAATCTCCCTCTTTTCAAAAATAAAATTCTAAAATACTGCAATAAATTCTTCTAGCACAATCTCCCTCTTTTCAAAAATAAAATTCTAAAATACTACCATCCTTTTATTTTATTTTATTTTCAGCAAAAGAATAATCCCCTCTTCTTTTCAAAACCTCACTATATTTCCCTCTCCTACATGCAACCCAACCAACATTTTATATTATCAGCATTGCATTTTCTGCCCACACATGATTTCCCATTTGTCATTATTTCACTCTTTTTAAAAACTCCATTTTGCCAGCCTTACTTGCTGATGCACAAAATTTAAATTTAATTATTTTATTATTATCTTCAACTCGGTAATTTATTTACATTGACAATACACCATTTAGTATTTAATAAAATACATGACTTTTCAATAAATAAACATTTAAATATTTAAGTACAATTTAATCTAATATTTTAATCAACAATTTTTAAATTAAAAACACCACAACATATAAAATACCAACATTAATTATATACAACATAACACAACCTCAACCACAAATCATGACAACTACAGAACATACAATACCATACAACAAGGCGGTCTGACATCATGGAACGGGAAAACTTCATTGTCACCTATGTTTCAACTTTATACCGTTAGGTTATTTGTGCTCGCCCTGTCCTGCCGAAGCAGGTGGAATTGAGACTATGTACCTGCAATTCCTGCATACAAACGAAGTCATGTACATGTGCATATTTATATAAAATCAAAGCATTGTATTGTGAGAAGGAATCGCAGCGTAACAGAGCACTCGCAATGAGTGATGCTACACTGTCCTTCATCACATCTATCCTAACAATTATAATATGATTGATAAAAATAACATTTCTAATACTAACAATTCATCTCATGACATAATCTATTAAATCACTACATCATAATATAAATGTGAAAATCAACTAACATCACCAACCACAATGTCATATGAAATAATCATGTCCACAAAAGGAGTAACAACATCATCAAATGTCCAACTAACCAATGACACAAAACAGTATCATCATAGTATCAATGTATCAAATCAAAGCATAAACTAATGAGTCCAACTAGCAACTAGGAGGGTTATTACAAGATGACAAAAGGTCCCCTACCCTTTCCATCATCCTTGATTAGGATGAGTACCCATTTAGTCACCTCGTCAGTCTGGTTTGCACCTTTGGTCAGTTGTCTTGTTTTGACCTTATGGTTGTTGGGTGATTTGTGATGATACTTAGTTAATTGTTGATTATGTTGTTTAATTAGTTATTAAATTTAAATAAATTGTAATGGTAATTTGTGGAGAAATTAATGTTATGAGTTTCCTTATTTAATCGATTTATAAGGTTGTTTAATTAATTTGGAATTAAATAAATAATTAAATAAATCAAGATTGAAAATGGATATTTATATGGAATTTTTGATAATTAATTTATTAAATTAAATTGTTATGTGATAAAATATTTTATAAATAAATATAAAGATAATTATTATTATCATTGAGATTTAATTAAGCAAATGAGGGGAAAAAACATATAATTTAAAATAAAATTGTTAATTGGATGTGATTTCGAACAAGTGGTTAAAGCAATTTAAAGATAGAAAAGTGGAGTTCATGCACATGCATGACTTCGAACTAATTGTTGAATGAAAACTTGTCATTTTGAGTGGATATTGCTTGATTTTTACTTTCTAAAGCTAATAAATTTCTTGGTTTTAATAATGTGGAGTTTGGGGATTATTATTATCATGGATTTTTATTCTTTGTCAAATAGTGAACTGGTTTGCAAGAAATTATCTATTGAATAGTTGCATTTTGTAGATTGTTTTTCAAAAAATATTTGAATTGGGAAAAAAATTATAGAAGATTTGAATAAGAATATGAAGGAGTGGATTGTTGTGGATGTAGAAGTTGATCTCGGCATTGAATCTTCATTTGTGACTATCGTTGGAATCCAAGTTCCATTGTTCTTCTGAATTTTATCTATGTGTTTGAAAACAAGTGCCTACTTGTATGAAATTTCTTGAAATACGTGTTTCTAAATTTTTTAAATACATCCAAAAATAAATAAAAATAAGTTTTTTTGTCTAAATATACTGCAAACATTACATTCTTGAAAAACTGCCTCTTCCCTTTTTGTTGCGTTGTGGCGAGTTTTGCAACCGTTTGACTTTTGTATGATAGTTTCCAAAGCCTATTCATTTAATCATTTCAACGCCTCCTCTATCCCCATCATTTGCTTGTAATAGTGCTTCATTATTTCAAAGATTTTATGAGCTTCCTCATATGATCCATTTTGTGCACTTTATTTATACTACTTATGCATATTCCAGAAAGTGAGTTAAGCCTTTTAAAAGGTTGCACAACCAGCCCTCTCCTCATGTGGTGCTCTCTCCTTTGGCCATGTTGGCCGGTGTTCTTTATCGTATGCTGCATGCTTAAAGTTTTGTTAGCAGTCTATGTAATTCCTGCCCAAAGGCCATTCTTTCCCTTCATATCGTTGCCCATAAACTTGAAATTGAGTTCATTTTTTATTTGAGACTTGGACTTAGCGTGTCTCCCCATATTTTTCACTTAAATTCTATGAATTTAAGATTTTTGAATCTGCTTTAAGATTGGCAAGCGAACCCATTCCCCCTCCCAACAACTTCTCTCATGGCAGTGCACTATGTGTAAGACTGTAATTATTTATTTGATGTTGTAAGTGTGAATTTCATTTGATCCATCATGCTTGGTACTAAGTAAGGAAGTCAATGTCTATGATTTATGTTGGAAATTTGATTTTTTTTTCCCAATAGAATTTGCATTACTGTAAGAGTTGAATCTTTTAAGTTACTCCTTTAATTCTTGTTTGATTTCTTGAGTTTTGAAAGTGGCGAACTTATATGGGAGGGGTTGTGTTTCTTCTAAATTGGTAAATATTTTCTTTATATGGGCATTCACTATTAGTTTCGATAATCAAATTTGTGCTTGGAGCTTGGTCCTTTGTATATTTGATATTATGTTTAAGTTTGATTCTTTTATATATGTTTGTATGAGTATATGTCCATGTGTCTTTATATGCATTCATTCTAATATAATCTAATTATTGTTTGTAAACAACAAACTGTAGAAATATATATATATAGGTGTATGTTAATTGTGTATGTTTACTATTTACAAATTGGGTGTTTGTTTAAAAGCTTCCTTTTAATTGTATATATACATGTATTTATATAGGTATACATATAAATATATTTACCGACTATGGGAATATATATATATGTATAATTGAGTATGTTAATTGAATTGGAAATTAAATAGAAAGAAAAAAATTGATTTAATTACATCTTAGTAATGAAGGGAATAATTATAATAAATAAATATGGTGATATTTTAAAATAATGTTTCCCTTGCATTCATGAAAACAATGCTTTGTTATTATATATGTTGTTATCATGGTTATTGTATTATTGCGAGTTGAATTGCATTACGTAATTGAAATTTAAATGTGTATGTTATTGATATTTATTTGGAGTCTTTATAAGTTGTCAAGGTTGCTTCCAGAGACTAAGGGAAATTTGTTATATGTTGGATTTTCATATTTTGTTCCTTGTGAAACCGTTGATCTTATCTTCATGTATTGTGCTTATGTGGGTTTTAGCCTTGCACTGTTATATTGCTTCTATAATGTGAACTTGTGAGAGATGGTTCATGCCTTGCTTATATTTTTTTTTATCTTGTGATCTTTTTGTACTTTGTGCAAGTGGCTTTACCCTAGATGTTATGTGGGTCTTCTAGATGCTAGTAGGGAGAGTGGCTCTCAATGGAGGTTAGCACACAAAGTGGCATCTAGGATAACCCATGTGAGGCTTTCATAACTAAGTGATAGCCTAATTAATGAATTAGTGGGTTGGGTAGGTTCACATTAATCAAGATAAATGGATGCCTCACCCATGCCTATAGTGCTTGTTTAAGCTAAGGATGGGTTGAGAAGGCCTAGTTGGCAAGATCAACTTCCTTGTCCTCACAAAAGGAAAGTTGGTTTCGTATGTATCACCCTATGGGGCTGGCGTCTAGTGAGAGACTGTCAGGATAACCCATGCCAAGACCATGTAATGACACTCTTCCCTACTGCATCTCAGCATCCCCTTGTTTGTATACCTATTGTCTCCTTATGTTTTGTCTTGTTGCACCTTGTATGTTGGAGTTGTGTTAGCCCTTGTATGCTTTCAAATGTTTGTGTAGTGGGTCCTTATTGTCATCTCCTAGCATGAGGGGTGGACCTTAGGGTTCCACATGGTCAGGTGGAATGTGCTATGCACTCCATTGGGTTCCCAGTTGATGTTCGTGAGCATGGATGTTGTACCTTATGCAGAGATTCCAAATCTTATACTATACTTGAGATAGTATCGATGTTATGTAATGTAATCATTTAAGTTGTATCTTATCATGTATCTAATGTATCCTTCCCATTGTGTGTTGGGAAGTATTGATGTAATTATGTAATCATGAAATGATTCACCTTTATGTAATAAAAATGATGTATGTACTCCTTGGGTTTAACATTTGATCATTGATGGTTATTTATTATGATGTTTGGACGTATGATGTTCATTTACTTAATGCAATGGATTTATATTTAAATTTTGTGGGTTGGTTAATCTTTGATGTTGGATTAGAACATGTTAGGAATGTATGTGCATAATGCAGCCATGATACCCTAAAGGACATAGTTAGAGCATATGTACGTGTAGTTTACATTCTATGTTAGTTGATAGTATGATCTATATGTTGATTTACCTTTTTTTTTAAATGTCATAATTGTTAGTTAGATGTGTCATCCTTTGGGGTTTCGTGGCGAGGCTTTACACATGGTATCAAAACCCAAGTTCTAACATTGGGTACTCTGGTCTGATTGATCCCATTATGTTGTCCCAGTGTTTAGATTCTTGAGCTTATGTTTTTCCCACTTCTGTCATCCTCACCTAATATTTGTGTCTTATCTTTTGGTGTTGATGTGTAGGAATATTCCTAGAGGTTGAGGTAGGGGTCAAGTTAGAGGCCATGGTGGTGGATGTAGGGATAACAACTAGAACACTCCATCTTAGAGTTCCCACAAGAGTGACTGTGAGGAACAATAGGGTTCTTAGAATAATACGGGAGGTAGAGGTCAGAATTCGGGTCATCGGGGGTTAGAGGGAGCTCAATTATGTTAGTTGTTGGAGGAGGTTCTTGGCCGCTTAGGCCCTAGGTAGGAAGAAGATCAACAGGTGGTTAGGGAAAGGGAAATTTCACCTAGGAGGAAAGATATATCAGCGGATCAAGATGCCATTGCAACAGGTCACATGAGAGACCTTTTGAGGGCACGACCTCCCACTTTTGATGGTTCTGGTGGATTGGAGGTAAAGACTTGGTTGATTGATCTAGATAGGTTTTTTTCCATGCATCCATATGGTAGTAACACCAAGGTGAGGTGCACCATCATGCATCTCAAAGGTATTGCATCTACATGGTGGAGTTTAGAGGAGAAAAATTGCACCTTGATATCGACTCAATGACTAGGGAGTTGTTCATGGAGAGGTTTATAGCTTGTTTCCTATTAGACCATTGGATATAGCATCGTGCAGATGAGTTCCATGATTTGAGATAGATGGCAATGTCAGTAGAGCAGTATGACTAAAGGTTTTATGGGCTTAAGCAGTATGTTGGGATCGATGATGTTGAGGCTATGCTCGTGTAGCATTTTGTTAGGTGTTTGAATGCCCATATTAGTGGAGTTTGTGTCTTCAAACCAAAGACCATGGAGGTTGATGTAGAGAAGGCTCATTTAGTGGAGGAGAATTTGGCCATGGCATTAGGAGGCCATACTAGTGTTTGGATTGGTAGTGCACCTTCATCAGGTTTTGGTTCTCGAGGTGGGCAACCTCAATTAGTAGGTTGTTCCAAGAGCCATCATGCACCTACTAAGGGTGGACAATAGTAGCAGCAGTAGCAGTAGTCTGAGTCAAAACATAAGAACTCTTAGTCTCAACATGGTGGTAGATTTTAGTCTAGGAAAAATTGGAGTTGGCAATGAGCTCAGTGTGACTATTTTGATCAGCTAGCACAGAGCACATAGACTATAGCCAACAAAGGTAGTTTTTAGTAGTCTAGTGCACCCCTTGGTGGCAAAGGTTTTGGTAGAGGTACAGGTTGTTTCTCTTGCAACCAATAGGGCCACATTTCTAGGTAGTTTCCTTAGAGGAACACTATAGGTTTTAGTCAGAGGCCGACAACTTCAAATCCAATGGTGGGTGATGTGGACAGGTCACACTGAGTATTTGCAACAGTTGATAACCACCAGGCTAAGCATCAGGGCACCATAGTGGAGGCTTCAGGTGTGTTATAGGGTATTGATATCTCAATTATCTTTGATACTAGTGCTTCTAGTTCATTTATTTTCCCTTCCATAATAGAGTGTTGTAGACTAGTGGCAGTAAAGCAAGGTGTTAGGTGGAAGGTCAAATTGGCCTCGAAAGTGAAGGTAGCAATAGAACCCCTTATTCATGGTTGTGGTTTGAAAATTGGTTCACTCATTACTACGGTGGATCTCCACATTTTACCTCTTGGATCCTATGATGTTGTTTTGGGTATGGATTGGTTGAGTGCACACTAAGCAATGATAGATTGTTGGCATAAGTCAGTGCAGTGTTTGGAAAACTTAGGTAATGAGGTTGAGGTTGTTGGAATTCAGAGGGCCATCTCCTTACAAATGATTTTTGTTATGCAGTTGATGAGAAGTATGCATCATGGCTGCTAGTTGTTTGTAGTGACAATCAATGATTTGGAGCTAGGGGAGAGTCAAGAGGTGTCTCTTGATGATTATCTAATCCTTAGGGAGTATGTAGATGTTTTTCCTGGTGAGATTCCAGGGATGCCACCTAAGTGTGACATCGATTTCATAATAGGCCTTGTTCTCAAAGCTGAACCTATATCTCAAGCTCCATATCGAATGACCACTCAAGATCTTTAGGAGCTTCGATTGCAGTTGGAAGAGTTGTCAAAAGGGTTCATTCATCCTAGTGTTTCTCCTTGGGTAGCACCGGTTATATTTGTGAAGAAGGATGATTCCCTTTGGTTGTGCATCGACTACCAATAGTTATGCATCGACTACTAATAGTTAAATAAGGTGACAGTGAAGAACAGGTATCCCTTACCAAGAATTGATGATCAATTTGATTAGATAAAGGGAACTAAGGTATTTTCAAAAATTGAATTTAAGTCAGGATACCATCAATTGTGTATCTTCGAGGCAGACATTCATAAGACTACATTTCATATTCGCTATAGACATTATGAGTTCACGATTATGTCGTTCGAGTTGACGAATGCACCATCTATTTTCATGAGTTTGATGAATGGAGTCTTTTGCACTTACCTAGATAGATTTTTCCTTGTGTTCCTTGATGATATTCTGATCTACTCGAGGACTATGGAGGTGCATGAGGAACATTCATGATAGGTATTGCCGTGTCTGAGAGATAATCAGCTATATGTAAATTTGGTGAAGTGTTAATTCTTTCAGACGGAGGTGAGATGCTTGGGCCACATTATTTCTGGTAAAGGTATTGTCGTGGATCCTTCAAAGATCCAAGCCATCATAGATTGTCCTGTGCCCACAAATGTTCCTGAGATTCACAGTTTTATGGGCTTAGCAAGTTACTATCAGTGATTTGTTCAAGGTTTTTCGAGGATAGTTGACCCCATCACTTGTCTTCAAAGGAAAAGGAAGAAGTTTATTTGGTTAAAGTAGTGCCAGTCAACTTTTCAAACTCTTAAGGAGAAGTTGACTAGTGCACCTATCCTAGCAGTTCCTGATCCTATTGGAGATTTAGTGGTGTGCACTGATGTGTCCTTGGAGGGTTTAGGAACTATTTTTATGCAAGATGGTTGCATGATTTCCTATGAGTCTTGCAAGCTCAAGGATCACGAGCTGAACTACCCCACACATGATTTAGAGTTAGCCACCATTGTTCATGCCCTTGTGAGATGGAGGCATTTTCTATTGGGACATTGGTTTGAGCTGCATAGCAATCATCGCAGCCTACAGTATACATTTATGCAACCAAACTTGAATGTCAGGTAGAGGCAATGGATGGAGTTCCTTTGTGAGTATGATTTTGAGGTTAAATATATTCAAGGTAAGGAAAGTGTGGTGGCAGATGCTCTAAGCCAGCAGAGACATGAGTTGTCAGCAATGACTCTTGGTGTTGAATTGAGGAGTCAGATCCTTGCAACACTTCCTACAGATAGTTGGTATGAGGAGGTGAAGTCAAAAATTGAGTCAAATAGAGCTTTGGAGGGAACATTTGTGGGTTATTCACTTGAATTGGATGGTATATTGTGGTATTTGGGTCACATGTACCCCCTACTAAGGGTCTTTGTACCCTAATCATGGCAGAGGCACATTGGGCTCCCTATATAGCTCATATGGGGGTCAAGAAGATGTATGAAGACCTTCGTCCGCTGTATTTTTGGGCTGGAATGAAGAGAGACATTTTAGAATTTGTTGTGAGGTTTTTGGAGTGTTAGAGAGTTAAGGTGGAGCACCAACATCCCATAGGTCTTTTATAACCACATCTCATTCCTGAATGGAAATGGGATATCATCTCAGTGGACTTCATAGTTGGTTTTCCCATGTCTTCTCGTCGACATGATGCCATCATGGTCACCATTGACAGGTTGACTAAGGTGGAACACTTCTCTCCCATTTGGTCATCTTATAATGCTTCTTTTGTGGCAAAAATATTCATGGAGGATATTGTCATACTACACAAAATTCCACATAGAATTATTTTTTTATCAAGATCTAGTGTTCACTTCTGCACTTCAGACATATTTGCAGCATGCTTTAGGGACCCAGTTGAACTTTAGTTCTGCATACAATCCAAAGACAGATGGACAAACCGAGAGGGTCAACTAGGTTCTTGAAGATATGCTTAGAATGTATGTTATGGATCAACAATCTCACTAGGAGGATTACTTGCATTTAGTGGAGCTCCCATACAACAATGGGTATCACAGTTTGACTGGTATGCCTCCTTTCTAGGCATTGTATGGTCATCCTTGTCAGACTTTGTTGAGTTGGGACCATTTTGAGGACATAATCCTTCTTGGACCCAAGATACTTCAGGATATGGAGCAATAGGTTGCTCGCATTAGAGAGCATTTGGTGGCAACATAGGATAGGTAGAAGAAATATGCAGATACACATAGGGTTGATTGTCAGTTCTTAGTCGGTGATCGGGTATTTTTACGAGTGTGTCCACAAAGAGTCCAATCCATTATGGGAAAGGCTCTATGCTTACACCTCATTTTTTGGGGTTGTTTGAGGTTTTGGAGAGGATTGTTCTTGTTTCTTATCGTCTTGATTTGTTGCCCAATCTATCACGCATACATGATATATTCCATGTTTTTGTACTTAGACCATATTATCCTAACATTTCTCATGCTCTCGATTGGAATTCCTTATAAGTAGAGGACGGGTTGTTGGCATTGGAGCCTATGGCCATTCTAAAACATAGGAGGCTTTCCCTTAGGGGCAGAGACATTGAGTAGGTGAGGGTCCAGTGGGATCCTAACTATGAGGCTTCAACTACTTGGGAGGATGCATCTCGGATGCAAGAGTCATTTCCATATTTTTTTGAGGCTTCTAGGAGTAAGCCTGGTTCTAGGGGGGAGGATGTAGTGCCTCTCATGTTTCCTTCATTAGAATGATACTCATTATGTTAGGATATACACTATGATACCTTGTTGATGCTAGTTTTACTATTTTAGATTGGTTTTGGATGACAGTTGATCATGCTTTGATGCTTATGATACTAGTGACTTATGCATATGTTATGATAGTTATATGGATTTATCTGTGTTTGGATTAATTTAGTATGAGTATCATGTGGTTATATGATTATGTTTACTATGCATTTAATTCATGATTGATCTACATGTTGTTTATGATATAATTATTTTTATTTGTTGATGTGCATTATTGTTTGAAGTGTCCTGGTGGGAGAGGTGTATCATTACTCGGTCGCGAATACCCTACTACATTGTGATTTTTTCTCACGATGTGTTTGATTGTTTGATATATGTGTGTGTGTGTGTTGTTCAACAATTTTTCTAATTAGGATTATAGGTACCAGGCATTGACTCCACTTGAATTGTGAGGTCTGAGTGTGCCTTAAAACCCAATGGAAATGTTGTTGAAAATGAAGATGAAAAAAGGTTACCTACCCTTGCCATCATCCTTGACAAGGATGAGTACCTATTTAGTCACCCCATCAGTCTGGTTTGCACCTTTGGTCAATTGTCTCATTTTGACCTTATGGTTGTTGGGTGATTTGTGATGATACTTAGTTAATTGTTGATTATCTTCTTTAATTAATTATTAGATTTAAATAAATTGTAATGGTGATTTGTGGAGAAATTAATGTTATGAATTGCCTTGTTAATTGATTAAATTAAATTAAATTGATTTATAAGGTTGTTTAATTAATTTGGAATTAAATAAATAATTAAACAAATCAAGATTGAAAATGGATATTTATATGAAATTTTTGATAATTAATTCATTAAATTAAATTGTTATGTGATAGAGTATTTTATAATTAAATATAAATATAATTATTATTATTATCATTGAGATTTAATTAAGCAAATGAGGAATATATATATTTATATATTTTAAAATAAAATAGTTAATTGGATGTGATTTTAAACAAGTGGTTAAAGCAATTTAAAGATAGAAAAAGTGGAGTTCATGCACATGCATCACTCCGAACTAATTGTTGAATGAAAACTTGTCATTTTGAGTGGATATTGCTTGATTTTTACTTT